>CM026206.1:12890930-13048430 GCA_014839995.1 Xenentodon cancila
TTACTGCAAAACAGCAATATTATTGTGCGGTGGACAAAAGTAGCTATTACACATTCTGTCATGAGATCTCGTTAATGAGGATGTCGTGCAGCGACAGTGTGCAGTGTGTGTTGTGTGTGCAGACTAGGCCTGAGTACACAACAAGGCCTGAGCACACAACAAGGCCTGACTGAGCACATGGGTTTTGCAACTTTTGCTCTCACCTCAGTGCGAAACAATGCATCACCCCAAAAACCAGAGGGGGTCCCTGCTGACATGCATCAGCTCAGGCTGGACCATACATGCAACGGCTCCCCGAGCTCTCTCTGGTTAGTTTGTTTGCGTAGGTGTAGTTGTCAATTAGTTATCTTCAATATTTGTGTCAGTGAAGTATGAAATCTTAAAGAGCTCAGTCATTTCTGGTTATTTTGCATTTGTAACATCGTTAAGGCTTGTGCTCGGACTCATTCCTCCTCTGCCGCACCTGGTTACGAGTTCCTGATATTCACTTTGTGGTCTCCTTTTATTGTTAAATTGTTTTTGTTGTTAAAAAAAACATATATTAAATCCCTTTAATAAGCAAACAAGCAGTTTTTCAAAGCCCAACAACAGCATGATAGCGTATTACAAATGCAGCAGTTGTACTGAATTTACAGATTCTGCTTGTGTGAGTTGTTCTGGGCAAGCCCTCATCACTTTGTGACAGATGGGGATCATGTAGGTGTTCCTAACTCAATATCACTTCAGGGATTTGCTTGCCTGTATGCTTGATGTTGAAGAACACCTGACTGCATCTATCTGTATGAAAAATATTTAAGTGTCTCTGTGCAAATACCTTCAGGCAGATGTGACAGTCCTGCCTGCCGCTGAAATCATGTCACTTCAGTTCATTAAATGGGAGTATGATTAGTCTCTAAATAAAAGAGCTGTACGCTCAGCGTTGACAAAAACAAAAAAAACAAAAAAAGCACAACATACAGGAACCTGCAGATATATACAGCTGTCTGAATAATTAGTTCGCACCTACTTCATAGCACTTGAAATAATTATGAAACTGTCATTTTAGATCAAACTGCTTCCAACACATGGCAACGCTTCATCAAATACATGCATATGACCAAATGAACAAAATAAGTATTGAACACGATGCGGTATTGGTGCCGACTGCTTTTTGCATATAGTTTTGCCTCTCTGGTCCCTTTTGTACTTGATGCAAATAACATCTAAAACAAAACCTGCTTGAAGAACGAACCTACTCTTTTCGGTTGTGCTGAACACATAGAAACGCCACGGGCAAACAGCAATGGTCCCTGGTCTTAGTAAACAGCTTACTGATTTCAATAAAATAAACAAGCAGCAGCCAAAATACATTTGGATCTCAAGCAAAGCCCCAAACTAGCCCAAACCTTGACGCATCACAACAAAAGAGGGCAACCAGGAAAGGCAAAGAAAAGGTTGGGACGGTCAAAACAGAATTTTAAAATGTGATCTTGAATTTTGTGTTTCACTGGGCAAAGGATAGTTGGACCCGTTTGTCTTTAGGAGGCTGGAGTCTGAATCTTTAACGTTTAAAACTAACTGTATTCTGCAGAGCTTATCATAATCATTGTTTATAAAATGGTATTAATAACAACTAGAATCTCTGGCTTTTAAAGATCAATGACCCTTCGTGGTTGTAAACAAGAAGCAGCATCTTTTTTTTTTTTCTGGAATAAACATCCGTTGTTATGGTTACTGAATGTCTACCGCAGTCCTGGAGGAGAGTTTAATCTATCCACGAGGACATAACACAGAAAGCCCAAAGGCGACGTTGTCACAACAACATGAAGGAATTCCACCACAAATGACGGAGAACTCCAACCAAACCATAATAATATTCTTGTTTTTAAACACATGCAAATATGCAACATGCCCGCCTTTCCCGAGTGCCAGTCAAGGTGTCACTGTAAGATCTGCTCTTTTATGACTCCTGACTCCGAGACACTTGTGGGAAAATCAGCAAAGGAGAACTCTTCATCACTTTGGCAGCTAGGACTCTCCACAAATTACCTTTTTCCCCATCCGTCACACAAGAGAGTTCACCTGCATCTATGGCACAATGCGCCGCAGCTCACGACTCTCGCATTGCACTTCTCTTCAGCTCATCTCATAAAATATTGCTTTATTATGTCTTGAAAAAAAAAAAAAAATGCCACATATGCCAAGCATCTTTAAATGATGTGCAAAAACATCATACACGGGTTAAACTGTGACTGGGGGAGAAACTGCGACTGGTTTACGTGCTTTAGAGTTCATATGATGACAGCTGAGCAAGAGTTGTACTGTATCTAAAAAGGGCTTCATGAATATTTCTCCAAGCCAGTGACCTACTAAATTTTATTAAGACTAGTTTTGATAGCTACTCAAAGCAGCTGTTGAAGCTGCCACAGGTTACCATCCTTTGGTTTCATTTGCACTTGAAAGGAGGTCTGTGTCAGCCTTCTGCCAGGTTGTTCTGCACCTCATTCACGTACTGCATCCGATGATTAAGCCTATGTGAAACACTAACAAGCAGCAAGCATTACCCGGTGGACTTGCCTAATTGGGTCAATCACAGATGATCTATGGAGACTCACAGCAGGAAGAACGTAAGAGCTTTCAGCGTGATGGAGGTTTTGCAACTCTCTGCACGGACCACTGCAAATGAGCACGCAGAGGCTTGTGGATATTATGATGTGGGCCGCTGATTAAAGGAACGGGTCTCCTGGTAGCGTGGCGGTGACACTTCATATCTTGCAGCTTTTCTTTAGATCCGACATGTCGTTACGTAATTCTCCATTCTCCATTCTTCTTTTTTTTTCTTTGGCTCTGGTTTCATCAGAGTGTGAGAAAAGCACATGCAAGTCCTCAACCCCCACTGTACTGGAGTCCAATAAGACTTGTGATTCCACAGTGTCTTGTCCAGTGCCTTTCCACACTGATTAACCAAGTAGAAAGGCGTGCAGCTATCAGGCGGATAGCGCTTTTATTCAGTGATACATCCTTTTTTTTCCCCCTTCTTTCTATTAGGCTTTATCTAGCGTCTTCAACATGAAATATTACATCAGAATTTCACTCACATTTTTATTTTACAAGCTATTCTGTCATTTATAGTTAACCTTCATAAAATCCAATCAAAGTTGCTGCAGACAAGGGTTTGGTGTTGGTGTCAGATAAACACGAGATGACTGAAATCCCTGCTTGGTGAGTGAAAACTCTACGGCTTATCTATATTAACTCTAATTGGAAAGGGTTAATTCGATTCTTATGCAGAAATGCTCGCAGCATCATAGATTAAAATGCAATTGCAGTATATTATATGAATAACGCATGTGAATAACAAGCTCTTGAGTACAAGCTGGCTTCTTTCATTTTTCAGTCACAGAAGATATAGCGTGTTTTTGCGGGAGATGAACCTAAATTGATCTGAAATGAGTGAAAACATAAAACGCTCCTAGCAGGTATTTGGTTGAGGCACCTTTGGCAACGAGTGCAGGCTTGAGTCAGTGTTAAGACATCTGTGTCTGGTTTGCATATTTCATTCAGTAAAACATCAAACTACTGTCTGGAAGCCACAGTGTGATAGAGATCTGACCTCTTTGGTCGTTGTCAAACATAGCGCCGCTCCGAAAGGGTGAAACCAGACTCTTCATAGCTACACATATACACAAACATGTTATCTGATTTGAGGCCATGTAAACTCCAACAACAAGCAGAATCTGGGAAACAAAAACCGATAAACGTTTGTGTATGTAGCTAGGGCCAAGCTCACGATAATAAAGACATCATGTAATATTTTTAAACGACAATATAGAATACTATAATATCGACCCGTCCAAAAGGGAAACGTCATACACCCTTAGCTGGGTTCATTTTAGCATCACTAATAATAAATAAGTGATGCTATAATAAATCACAATATAAATTTAAGTAGGAAATGTAGGAAAAGTAGGAAATAATTCATTGCTCCAGCCGATACAGAGGAAACAGTTTTCACTTCATACAGTGCAGTAGATCAAAGGTTTTCATGGTGCATATTAAAGAAGGTGACCCCGATTTCCCAAATGAATCAAAACCACAAAATCTTCATGTATAAGAAAAAAAACAGAGGTTGGCTGTGAAATCTGACTCCGATTCTTACTTGTAGGAGAGCTACAGTTAACAATCGTGACTCACTTTAAAATGTTCTATGAAAGCGAACTTGCCTCTTTGATACGTTTTTGCCACAAACATTTATGCGAGTCAGTACAACTCCCTTTCTGATTTAAAAGAAAAAGGCAATGATCAAAAGGGAAAGCATTCACAAAGAGAATGAACGATGCCGATAAATCCTTTACAGTGCACTAATCAAGTATAATAGATGCAGTGTGAATTCTCTTTGTTTATGAAATATCTTTAAATCATCATAGGTGTGCGGTTTTACAGCTTCCAAGTCTGTAATCTCAGACACGGAGGTGTTCCTGAATGCAGTAACACAGACCGTTTTCTAAATATCTCATCACTCCACTAACATGTTGCAATAATATAACAAACATATATATATATATATCTTTAGTTTTTGCTATAAATTTGAGCAAAGACAATGAGATATTCTGCTTGGAATACCAACTTTATGTTGTCTTTCCACTTATTCATACAGCCACAACTTTATACCCTGGGTTATAAGGGCCATATTTTAAACACTGTATGAATGCAATAAATGTTATCTTGCAAAATGTGCTTGAGTTTCGTGGATTGAGGATGTCTCATTTTGTCACGTATGGCTCACATGGAGGGTGAACCATGTGTTTTAGATTTGATTTTCTCTTTTTCTTCTTGTCCATGTTCTTGAGTGAATGTTTGAGTTTGTTGTTCTCAAGGGTGCGACAGTGGCAATAGAGATGCAAACGTTGCCACATCTCCTTTTGATTCATACATGTCTGTTTGATAGTACTATGTAAAGATAGCTCATGTGTGAATAAAACATTAAGACAAGGTCATTTCTTTACAGCTTTTGGCATCTTTATTTCGTTTGCTACTCCAACCTTGGATCCAGTTGGCACACAACGAGTCACTTTGGCTCATCCTAACTAACTGCTCGCCACTCTGTCTCCCCTAAATTAGTCTTATGGCAGAGAAACATATTGCAAAGTAACTTTTATTGTGGTTTTGACAGCCTTAGCTAGTATCAGAAAGGTTATCATTAAAATAAATAATTTAGAAAAAGATGTCTGTTGCTTCTGGGTACAGTTCATGGCTGGGAGGCAAACAAGCTGAACAACACCATCTTTTTATGAAAGAAAAAGTTTTCATTCAGTGGTAATGTGATAATTCTTACTTTTATTCTCCTCTGCATGTTGCCCTAAATGTCAGATACTCGAACATTAATCAAGTGTTTTTGTTGACTGACTGAACCGATATTCTAAGTGTTAGAAAAGGTTAATGATCATACAATTAAATGAGAAATGAAGACTGTAGTGCTCTCTCGTGGAAACAAAAAACAACTATGACCAGAACTTATTGCATCAAAACAGCTTCAAATCTCATCCGGCTAATTAATAGTTCAGAACTTGACGTGTTTAGCATTAACAAGTGTGTTGTGACAGTCCTGCACGAGCATATTCTCCCCTTCAAACTGAGAAGACATAGTTATAATTCAAATTTTTGTTACTCTGAAAAATCTGATTTTGTCACATCATACATATGACTTACTAAAACGGAAATCTTTGCCAAGAAATGACAAGTCTACACCAGTGCTTGCCTCAGAATCCCTTTTGGAATGATCAAGAAGCTTACCTGATGCCTCTCCATGACTAAAAGGGAATCTGAACATATGGATCGCCTAAAGTTGTTTACTGTCTTCTGTATTCATAATTTATCCAGAAGTTTATAGACAAAAAAGAGACACAGCAAGTAATGCAGTCTAACAGCTGCTGAAAGGGCAAGGGAGCTTCCTACTCTGAGATCAGCAAAAGATGCAGACAACAGACGAGAAACAAGGGGAGAAGTCACGTTAAGAAGGTTTAAAATCAAGAAAATGAGATAATATTAAGTTGGTGCCTTAAAAATATATAAAGAAAAAATTATATATATATATATATATATATATATATATATATATATATATATATATATATATATATACAGGATTTAACATTAAAGACTTTAGTTTTAATTTTTTTTAGTGCTCTGGATCTTATACATTTCAAACGAAGCTGTGAGCTCTATGACCCAGTTTTCCTGCGAACACAACATTTAACATTTTGAAAATAAAATCCATTCATGTCTTAAACCATTACTTGGATAAGCGTCACCCAAATGAATCGGAGTCTGTGGAAAAGTAAAATACAGTTGTCCGCATTACGCAAATGAAAAGCATCTGTTGTAGCTTGTTGTGCGAGGTTAGATTTTGTTTTGACAGAATGATGACAGTTGAATGAATTGTGCAAAAAAAAAAAAAAAAAAAAAATACATGCACACAAAAAAAAAATGCTGCTTCTTTTAGCATTACATAGTTATCGCACAGTGCAATAGTAGTAAACTGTAATATAGATGTAAACAATAAGCATCGTTTGTGCAGCTGCACAGCAGCTCCACCAACAGACTGCACTGAGGTGACTGAACTGTCTTGACGTCTGATTGCCACTGTCAGTGACAAGGCCTTTAAATTTTTAACCAAACCTTTTGTACTCTAGAGCAGTAAAAAATTAATCACGGCTCGACTTAAGAACGTTACTCCGCGTTCTTTTTATTTTTTTTTCCCCCTTGCTTTGGCTGTGGCCATTAAATCATATTGCAGTCTCTGCTGCCTGGACAGCGTGTAATTCCTTTTGACTTCCCTTTCCATTTGCCTGGAGGATAAAGCAGTTTAAAAACATTTCTGCACACGGGAGCATGGCTAACAGGTAATCTATCTAATTATGGCAAGGGAGGGGTTCCCCTGTAAAATATTGAAGAGCCTCCATAACCTTTGTTTCACCCTCTCTGTGTACAAGCCTCGGAGACAGACATGCTGTCATGGCAGCTCTGTCTCATGTAGGGTGGAAGTGCTGCCTGGTTGAACGGAGGAACGGGATATTCTGCTGTGTCTTTACACTAGTTTCAATTCATAACCCAAGAAAAACATTTATGATTACATCAGCCAGAAAAGATAATGGCATAGATGGTAAGAAAAGAAACAGGGGATCATAAGGGATAGATAATCCTGTGCAATAAAAACCCTTGCATTAAATAATACAGTGTTTGTGATGTCAGAGATATGCTGATTTAGCACTACAGCACTTGAACTGCTTTCTGGCTGAACTCGACTGCATTACACCGTGACGAGTTTCTGTCAATCTGGCTCATTCCAGTGTCAGGTTGACAGTCGTGATGGAAAACAATCTGACACTGACTTGTGTCAGCAAAAGTGTTAAAATCCCCACACAGGTGATGTCTAGAGGTAATCTTATGGTTTTTTTTGTTTTTTTTTTGGTCCCCCCCCTTTTAAAATGAATCGCTGCTACAGCCTTATTAACAGCTTGTCATTTGTTTCAGGATCGACAAACCTTTCAAGCTGACAGAATAAATCAACATTAAAGCTGTGAGAAAAATTAACAAGGAAGAAGGTGACATAAATGGGTCTGTTACTTTTATGCAGTTTGCTTTGCTTTAGCTCTCTTCCTGACCAACATCAATCCGTTTTGAAGACAACTCCGTACAGTTCCAACTTATATTACTTATTATACTTAAACGGAGTCACAAGGTCATGCTGCATGAGAGGACCTGTTCATAAGCTACTGTCATGGTTAAATAAAATGAAAAAGATTAAGTGAAAAAGATTAGAAATATAAAAAAAAAATGTCATGTGTATGCCACGAAAATGAGAATTACTAAGTGGAAGAAAAGCTAGGACTTTGCCTCTGACAGACTTGGGTGCACAAACATGGCCATGGGACTCTTTAGTCGGTGTAAACATAAAGCTTACAAGTTCAAAAAAAGGAGCTGAGGATCAGGCATTAAGGCTTCAGCTATAATAAGAACATCAGTATGCATGTATAAATGCAAGAGAAAGGAATGTAAGCCCTTGGAATTAACTGCTTATTCCATATTTCTATTTTATAAAATGTGATGTGACGTTCATCTAAGTCACAACAGAAAAACCTTTGGAGTTGATAGTGAGTCCTTTAACCTCCTCCGGCTGCACACACTTCTATCAGGTGCTGTCAGATCGGCACATCGCTGAGGAAGCATTTTTGACCATTTATGGAAATGTTTCAGATCAGACATGTTTAGAGGATGTCTGCTCTTGATCTCTCCCCACATGATCTCCATGATCTGGGCTCTGACTAGACCATTTCAAAAGGGGGATTTCCTTTTTCTGAAATCATCATCATCACTTTAATGCCTACTGTCCTGCCGCATCACCCGTTTTTCACTAAACACAAACCACGGACAACCACTCTTGGAAACATGGAAATTCGTTTCCCCTTAGAATATGGCGCTTATGCAGCAAAGCAAGCCTCTAATAATGATGCTTCCTCCACTGTACTTCATTGTTGAGATGTTGTTGGAACTGTACCTTTTATGCACCGGATGAATCGTTCTTCCGCACTGAGGAAGTACCCTCTGGAAAACATCAGGCATGCAACAGTGATGCATTTGATGAAAACCAAACTTAAAATTTTTAAATGTCTTCTAGAAACCAGATTAGTAGTCATTTAATTAACTGGAGTCCAGGTGATCAAACGGACTCCATATAGATTTCATTATTATTCAGTCAGAATCCACTTACTTTTTCCTTCGGCACTGTGAAAGTATTCCTTTTTTAAAGCAAAAATAATTACTGTTTGTGTATTCACTGTTTAGCCACGCTGCGTGTCTCCATTATTGTGATGCAGAATAAGATTAGTTCACATTTTATGGCAATTTAATACAGAAAACCAGTTATTTCCAAGTAATTCACGTTTCTTGCCCTTATACTGTATCTTCACACAGTATTTATTGTGAAATTAAAAGAACAGTGTGCATTTCTGGCATCTAGCTTACAGCAGACAACTTCTATCTGAACTGCAGTCAGCCTACAATCCAGAGTTCCCAGCATTCATTTCATCAGCTTGTACATCTTCGCGTTCATTTGGATCCCAACACTGCAATTCACTGCATATCCTGTTCTTCTTACCCTCATGCACCCCTCGCTTTATGCCTGAATTTATTTAAGGTTTTTTCTTTCTTGTTTTCTGATCACATTTCTTCTTTAAAGATGATGGTTCACCACCAACTTTCAACATTTTAAGATAATGATTGTGGTTTAAAAAAGGCTTTGGCTGGTTATCAGCCAGGTTTCAGCAGATGCAGCCGCCTGTCTAGCTGCTTTCTTTTGCTTGATCAGGTCAGGTAAAAATAACGGACTGGTTCATAGTTGTTTGCCATGAAGGATGATGAAAAAAAGTCGGCTACAACTCAAATTTACAAAGCCACGTGGAATGACATTTTATTTCCTACTTCTATTCATTATAATTTTTTAAAAAAATTATAGTTTACAGAATTTGGAATTACTTGGGAAAAACAACATCAATAATTCAAATGTTTTCAATTTGGCTTCTGAGACTTTTACGGGAGAAATGTGGGCACAACACTGCGAGTACATTTAATCAAATATTACCAAAGTGACAAGCAGGAAATGAATGAACTGTAAAAATGAATGTGATTCTGCATATTTGGAACAAAATTAATGTTGTGACTGAGCAAAACAAGAAGTTGATCCAGATATGGCCTGCAAATATTTAAAAGTAAAATATAACAACCGATCTGCATCTCAGTTACTTTTAAATTGCCATAAAAAAAAAAAAAAAAATATTACATCAAATAAACCAGATTCAGCCACGTCATGATGCTACAGAGTGGTTCAACGTATGCACTTTTCAGATATTTAACACACGTAAAGAAGGTTTAGGATACTGAATGTAGTCAAAGCATCTTGTCGAACCTGTTCAAAGTTCTCTGTCCCCCACGATGCTGTGACTGGGTCTCTGTGGAGACCGTACCAGGCTGTCGTATGTCCTCATGACTTTGTAACATCACTGACTGTTCTGCATGCATTACGGATAAGAATCTAAATAATCCTCGTCACTGTGAACCATTGGTAAGATTGTTATTTCATAAATATGTCAACTTATACACAACCTGAGCTATTCCTGAACTGCATATGCACTTTCAATGTAAATTGTAGTACACGAGATAGAACTTCCCACTGAGAACGCCTTGACATTTAATAGTGTAAACACCTATAGTCAACACCACAGTCAGGTGTTGATATTTCCTGGAAAATAACCGCTGGGGAAATGATCTTTGTTTTTCTTACAAGTAGAGGCAACAGCTATATTACTCAGGCTAAAAATAGGTAGGATGGGGTACAAAGAGAAATGCGTATAAAGGGCAACCTGTGATGATTAATTGTATAATTACTTTGAAAACATGTTAATATAATATGTTAATAGCAGGAAGTGATACCTTGAAGATATATGAACTTGTCAGTAGTTTAATATGGTGCATCCATGCCAGCTATTTGCATATTGTAAGTATGTGCAAACAAGCAATAACATACTGTAAAACTCACCAAAATGTGAAGTGAAAAACAATGATATTCTCCTTGAAATGTAGGGATCGTTTGTTAGTGTTAATAAAACTGAAGAAATTATTTTTTGATCCAGGTTACCTTGGAGATCACGCCTCCCCTTCTGGCCTATAACACCTGCATCACTCAAGTTAACTCACACAATTGCCTATTGGGGGTATTGGGAGGTATCGTTTTTCATTTTGGTCTGTTGTGGTGTATGTTTATTTATGTTGCTGCCTTTTTTTTTATTAATCTTGAATCTTGGGGCTTCTTTGAAACTTTGGATTCTGAATTTATGTGGATACTTTGCTGATACTCTATTCAGGAATGGTTCCAAGAGCACACAAAATCATCATCTGTGTATGCTGGATCAGGCATGATTATTCCTGAGTCACGAGGAGCATGACCGTGGCGCCTGTAGCGTCAAAACTGCTTAGTCTACACACAGTCTGTAAGCAAGCTGACATTTTCTACTTCGTGTAATATTTTTTGGTGACAGATTTTGTGTTTTCTGCTCCGGTATCGAAAGACCAGTGCTACTCACTATTATTACGACATATTTCAGTGTTGTGCGTGCCAACGTTCTCCAGAAGGACCACGTTACGGAGCCGTTGCTAAGGTTCAGCGGGATCAGTCGTAAGTATTTGACCGAGCACAAGGGGAGTCTTTCTTCTTTGGAGAAACAGCAGGCCATGTGAAATAAGCATTTGTTACTAATTCATGATTAAGAAGACTCACCTAAGGGACACTTCACGCTAATAGGGAAACCAGACTGTGATATAATGAACACTTATTTTTTTTTTTTGTGTAAAAATAAACACTGTGAATCTTTTGGCATATGGGAGAGCTCCTTGCTTGTCTAATTACCTAAATATGGGTCATTTGTATTACTGGGACACATTTTAAGCAGATATTGAGAAAAGAACCAATAGAGGATAAGAAAGAGCAATAATTGGGATGCTGCACGGTGCACTTGGCTGCACAGGCGCCACATCTATGGAAGCGACAGTCCTCGTACAGTCTTGGTAGGTTTAGGTGCGTCTCTGCCCCATGTCTCTTTACTTTAAATACAGTAAATGCCCCTAGAGCTACAGAATCTTTAAAAAAAGCAATAATGTTTCACTAAAGGTGATATTTCATGTTGATGATACAAATATCAACTTATGTGAGTATTTGTTTATGTTGTTTCTGCCCTCCAACTCATCGTTTTTGTAAGCTTGAACATTAAGAAGCAGAAGTAGTCCAAAAAAACCCCAAAAAAACTTCAACTAAGTTTGGCAATCTGTTTTTTCTTTCAATTTTGTTTTTTTTTTTTTACTTTTTGGCAACAACAGTACATTTATTCCGGGCTGAAGTCATTCCTCAGGCTCAGTGTGGCATGATGTAAACACATACATCATCCACAGAGCTCAGCCACTCTAAATAGCTCTTTGATATTGCACCTTTTTAATGAGGGAAAAAATAAAAATCTCAAGTGTAAACGCAATGTTCATGCAATGGTCAAATGAGATGAAATTGGGTGATCATCTGCCCTTTTGAAGAATAATCACCATCGTTTTATATGCATCAGGAAAGACTCTGGGGTGGAGGATTTATCAATCTCTCTATTTACAGTGAAACCATACATTAGAACGGTTATAACCGGTCCTATTGAGTTTGATGTGATGTCTTCAATCACCAGCAGACAGTTTTTCCACTTAAATATCAAATGAAACATCTTTTGTTTCTTCCGATTTATGACTCATGATGAAATCAAGATGTGATCTTTTCTCTTTGTAAACAAAACACAGCAGCAAATCAACTGCCAAGATGCCAATAATTTTGCAGAAATAACAAAGAAAAAGTGAAACGTAGGAGAAAATTATTCTGATGAGTTCCAGAAGTCTGAAAGGCGAGGATGAGCGTGGGACTGACAGAAAAGCAGTAGAAATAAATGCTGCTGCACAGGTGTATGCTTCACTTTCCCATGAGAAATATCTTCAGTATAAAGGACATGATCGTCTCCTAAGAATAATGCATTCTTAAGGATTTCTTCCTGGTAACTTAACAAGCTCACAAACCTCTGAAGACTTTAAAATGGGTGAAACTGAATGTAGTGCACTGCAGAAAGCCACAAGCTTGCCCTCCTTTACATCAGTTACTTGGGTGACCAGTCCCACCCAACAGTTAGGGATGCTCCCAAGGTCAGATATTTAATATGCATTTCATTCTCTACATATTAAAATGCAGAAAACTAAATATTGCTGTAGAAACCCCAATAGTTGCTGAATACTGAAGTGAAACTAGACTCCCAAGCACTGAGTGGTAAGACAAAGAAATAATAACCATATGGGAACTGATCTTGTGTGCTTTCTGTTAAGTTTTTTTTTTTATTGTCAACTACAACAAAGCTGCAGATTAATTTCCTATACTGCCATTGTTTCCATGGTACCCGCACGATATTTCTTCACATTACTTATCATAATTTCTTCTGCATGATGATTATATAACATTTCTACATTAGAATTCCTACCTCTAATATGAGCACAACTGCAGCAAATACATTTTTTTTCTTTTTTTTCTCTCTCTCTCTCTGTCTATCTCTCTCTCACTCACACACACACAATCTTGCATTCCTCCATAAAAAAAAAAAAAGAACAGAATGTTTTGTTTGCTCATCCACTGCCATTTCTCAACGTGCCCAGCCTCCTGTTGGTTGTGAGGTCCAGGACTCTTTGACCGCCGTCATGACTGCAATTCCTCCCACACAGGAAAGAATGGTATGACATTTAGCAGCGCTGCAAGGCAGTAATACATTTTTTTTGTGTGTGTGTGAAATGGCAGGGCTGGAATATGCAGGACTGAAAGGACCCACGCTGAGCCCCACTGGGACTCCTTCACACTAGCCCACTAAGCTCATTCAGATGAGGGCAGTAATTACAAGCACAGAGGCAAAGCTGAACTAATTCATACAAGGTGTAAAGCTCCAGAAGACCACAATCTTGGTGACCAAATCTTTGTTTAACTATTATGAGTGTGCTCTTTGCACCAGCTTCAAAGATTTCCAACAACTACAAGTATCTCACTATTTCAAATTTGATTAGTCACGCTCAGAAATTCAATTTTTTAGGGAAGATGTTTATAAACAGTCTGCATTGTAAAGTTGTGGATTTTTTGCATTGTATTTTAGACTGAGTATTGTCATCAACATTTACTGTTTTCTAACTTTATTATGCTTTTTTTTCCTCATCTTCTTTCTTCTTCTGCCGCTGGAATCTGTGGCAGAATATAGAAGTCTTTTCACCAAGTTTCATTTCTTTACTATGGACTCTGTTGCACCACCAACAACTTAGTAGAACATTTATGCAAGTAATTTTTGGCACAGATAATCTTCAAACTGAGCCTCCCAAAAGTCCCCACATGGATTTTTAATTTTCAGAAGTGTTCCTCCATCACAGATTGATGAAATCAGCAGTTTAGCTGCCAAGCAGGAAGTGACTAGATAAGTCTTCTGCTGTTATACTTTTCCAATTTTCCACCATCTTCATCAGAATTGGAACATGTGATCTTCAGTCCAGCTCTCGTAAAAAGGTATCAGATTTTGGATGTTCAAAACTGTATCTCTGTTACAGCGTGTTAAAACGCTCCAAGCTTGAAACCTTTGAAAAGGGAGCAAGATTTTTATCGCGGCCACTTCATCTATTGACCAAAATCAAATAAATAAAATACTTTCCTCAGGTTGTCCAAGAATGTGGTTTGACCACCGAGCGTGCTGCAGTAAGCAGGAAATGTGATTTTTATTTTTGGCTTTTTTTCAGTCAATGCTTCAAGGGAGGTTTACAATATTATCACATATAGTTGCCATGGTGACTGTGCCTTCTGAGCTGCTTGGCCCCCTGCATTGCTGTTTGCAGCTATATTTCAACTGTGGTCTGCTCTTACTGTTGCCGACATACCTGACTGTGCACAACTGTCCAACGGTGAATAATTTACAGTTGCACTGAGACACACTCCTGCCATAATTTGGCATTTGACACACACATACACACACGAAATGAGGTATATTTATTTCCATCAACAGACATTTGTCCATGAAAATGTTGTTGGTGGGACTCCACTGGGAGGGATAACCTCCAGCTCAAAAGCCATATTTTCTGCTTATAATTGGATGTCTTCACAGTAGCGTTGAAGGAAGTCTCTGTTGCACAACAAATGCAGGAACTAAGAACACCCAGGTCTTTTCATTATTCCCATAAATGCTACAGTTGCTCTACAGGGACTTGAAATTTTACGTAAACTGTTTACGATACAAGCCCTTTTAACTGAGGCTGCATTTGATAGACAACTAATCATGAAATTCACTTCTCTTCTTTGTTTCCTCTCCTCCGTCTCTGCATGTTTGGCAATTCATATTGTTGCTTAACATAGTTTCAAAGATCTGAGACATCATCCACAAACATCATCTCGGTAGGGTGGCACTGAAGCAGTCACAATCAAAATCACATCACAGGATCTCTGATATGAAGGTTGACCCCCCTCTGAACATGAAAATCAATTTATCTGACTTGCACACAGATGCTTTCACATCCACCCACCCACATTACATCAGTGCAAAAACATTGCATTGTTTTCCCCAAGAGCCTTTTTTTCCATCCTCATCCACTTTTCTTTAAACGTTCTTTCAGAACTGTATTTTCACAAGTGAATACAAACAGAGTATTATGGTGGTTTAGAATAGACATATCATTTTAAAAGATCATTTAAAGGACGATTTTTGCTTTGCTGATCGAAATATCAGGTTCCAACTTTTCAGACGATCCACATCTGCATGTCTTCCGTGTAGGATTATTCTCACTGTGAGTCAAGGAGTGGACATGTTCACTTTGCCTGAGGTCTCTATGCTCTAGACAATAAAGTCGCACAAAGTAAACCTTTCACTGATCATTTTCTCTTATATTTAGGCTTTGAAAATGGATTGATTTTATTTCTGTAAAGTAGCTTGCTCTCAGTCACGCTATGTGGGCCTGACTTCTGTAATCCCATAATTAACAACAGAAATAGCTTCTTTTTTTTTTTATCTCAGGAAGTAATTTTAGAAACTGTGGTCCAACAGAAGATGTAGGACAGAAAGTAAGGAGAAAATAATGGTTACCTAAGTGGTTAACTCCACCTCCTGCAAGAATGGTGGTAAATTCAATAAGCTGCCTGCTGAGGAGCTGAAACAACTGACGACTTGGAATTGTAAGAACAAATTCAACTTCATTAGAAGCTGTTGAGTTATTTGTTAATTACAACACTTCATATAAAAAGGAGGCTGATATATGAAAACTATACAATTGTATTTTTTTTTTTATTTCATTGTTTTCATTTCAAACATCTGTCATCCAAATCCACCTCTTTTAATTTTACATTATCAGTTACTTGCTTAAACAAATATAAATAAATATGTCCTCTAAGTGTGTTTCTGGCACAATCATACATAACAGACTCCAGTTTTTAATCTGTTTTTTTTTTTAATTATTATTTTGTGAGGGTATGCAGTGATATCCAGGTAACATATTTCTTGAAAATTTTATTTCATTTTTTTATTTACTGTAGATGTAGTAATAATGTTTTTATTTTCATATGCAAAGTATTAATTGAATGTAATACTTTTGTCAATTTTGATACAATAAATGTGGTCTTTTCCTTTATAAAGATGATTGTCATGTCTTTTTGTGTTTACACGGTGCTACAGTAACAGTAGAAGTACATTCGTGTATCCTATTGTATTGGTGATTTCATAAATACGTAGGCCTGATTGATACAGCTGAAATGATTTGATTTTGTAGTAGTCAAATCACACAAAGCGGTCTAAGTCGAGACTGCTGTCTTACGTCATTCCTTAATTGTAGAACGAGTTTCCTGCACCCACAAGAGAAGATACATCCAACTTGACATTAAAAAACACATTGAAAACTGTTCTTTTCCAAGAATACCTTCTGTCATTAAATGCACTCTCCCTGTAACCTCCTGAGCACTTGATTATTGTCTTAGTGGCACTTAGCTGAACTTATTTATCTGTTGGAATAATTCGAGGTTGTGAAGTTACATTGTGTTGCTTAAAAAAAAATACTCCTGTTTCTCTGTCAAGCCATTGAAGATACTCCACTAAATGCTTTCATCATCCATAGAATTTATCACTGGAAAGCATTCACCCTTTATGATTCTACATTGAACCAACAACACATGTACACCATTCATGTGGAGGGATCTTCAACCACACCTTCCGCCACAGCCTGACATGCATCGGTGGTCGGTCCGCTTGGTTTTTCCTTCTACATTTTACCCACTAATAGTTTTTCCTTGCGTGGGTTTCCTCCGGGTACTCCGGCTTCCTCCCGCAGTCCAAAAACATGCAGGGTAGGTTAATTGATCATACTAAATTCTCCCTAGGTGTGAGTGTGATTGGTTGTTTGTCTTGTATGTGGCCCTGCGATGGACTGGTGATCTGTCCAGGGTGTACCCCTGCCTTTCGCCTACTATGTGTCGGGATAGGCTCCGACAGACCCCCGTGACCCGGAAACGGATAAAGCGGGAATAGCTAATGGATGGATGGATAGTTTTTCCTCATCGTTTTTAACGTGGCTAGAAACAGAGTGCTGCAGTGTCAGTTAAAATGACTGATTGTCAAGATTTACCAGCACAAGTAAGATGATATGTTTTATTTGCTCTGTTGCAATGAGCTACATAAAGTACATAAACAAAAAGGAAGCTCAGCATTGCAAGCTTCAGCACTACAGAAAAGAACCCACATGACCACCTCTGGTGTTTTGTGGTGTCATTTTACAGTCATATAAATGACAACTTGGCTTACATGCGTAGTTGTTATGTAGACTTAACATCACCCTGCTGACACAGCACTTTTATGGCAACACTTGACGGTTGGTGTTTATGACAGACCTTTATCATGACAAAAAGACAAACAACAAATAAATAAAATGTCTTCCTGATTGGTACACAGGTAAGTCTGGTGCTTAAACACAGTTCAGCCCCAACATGCAGTTTCACTGGCAGCCAACACCTGTGCAGCTGCAATTTAACTACTCTCAACTCTACCAGTTTGCTTACTGTCCACTGATGACACTCCACATGTGTCTGGCTCATCTGGATCACAAAGTCACATACAGATGCTGTTCATCGACTGTAGCTCCACCTTCAACACGGTCATTCCCCCAACACCTGATGAAAAAGCTGAGTGCAGTAGACATCGGCTCTTTACAATGCAACTGGCCACTGGACTTTCTCACAAACAGACCGGCGACAGTAAGAGTTGGCAAAAACTCCTCAGAGACCACCATCATAAACGCCAGGGTTCCCCAGGGATGTGTGCTGTCTCCATTGCTGTTCACACTGATGACCCACGACTGCTGTGCCAGATTCACATCGAAGCACATCGTCAAGTTCGCTGATGATACAACAGTGGAGGGCCTCATTAGTGACAACGATGACTCAGCATACAGAGGAGGTACATCAACTCATCTCAACTCAACTGGTGTGACAGGAACAACCTACTACTGAACGTAAGCAAAACAAAAGAAATAACTGTGATCTTCAACACCCAACACACACCCCACTCATCAATGGCAGTGCTGTGGAATCTTGTGAAAAGCCCATCACAGATGACCTCACATGGACCACCAACACTGCCTCCCTGGTCAAGAAAGCACGAACACGCCATCACTTCCTGCGCAGGATGAGGAGATCTGACCTCCCCACTTCTGCACTCACCACCTTCTACAGGGGTGCCTCTGTCTAGCACGGCAGCTGCAGACAAGAAGGCACTACAGAGGGTGGTGAGGACTACAGAGAAGATAATCAGATCACCCCAACCAGCCTTTCGGGACTTATACACTTCACGCTGTTCCAAGAGAGCCATCAACATCATCAAGGACACCACCCATCCAGCACACAAACTGTTCTCCATCCTACCATCTGGAAAGTGCTACCGTAGCATGCGGTTCCGCACAAATAGATGAGAAATAGCTTCTTTCCACAAGCCATCAGGCCTATCAACACACTGAAGATAATTCCAAGAACATGTTACTTTGCACTTTACATTTTTTCACCTTACATATTGCACATTTCACTTTGCCTACCTCACCAGCTATCTAGAAGAAGCTACCTCCAGGACTTCCTTCCTGTTGGAAGCCTATATGTCCGCTGTATTTTGCTGATGAGTGTGGTCTGTCGGTCCGTCTTAGTTTAAATTGCACATTTGGTGTCTCGTGAAAACGCAATTTCAGTCCGCTGTGAAATGCTTGTTACATAGCGAATTGACAATAAAGTACACTTTGGCTTGATTGACTGATGCATGTGTTGATGTCTGAAAAGTTTAACTTTTCTCAACTTCTGACAGTAGCAATGTTTCCACAGCAAGGGAACGGACTCACAGTTTAGTTTCCCAACACTTGACATCACGTCAGTAAACAGCAACGCTGCTGATGCTTCCATCATCTACGTGTGAGCCGGGGGTAATGCTCTGCACTCGGGTCTTTGCAAGAAGAGCATATTTAGCTACAGATACGTCAAAACAGCAGAAGAAATCTGGAATAACACCAGACAAAAACACTCATATTACCTGTATTTAAAAGTTTCTGCAGTAGCTCTCTGCTAGTCTGAGAATTAATGTTTTTTTTGTTTGTTTTTCTTTTATTGGTTAATTAAACTTGAGCGTCTCCGTTTGCCTTTATTCTGCAATCTCCTCCAAATCTTCAAGTCTGAAAGAGATCGTCTATTTTTACCAAAAAGTACAAAAAAATAAAACTCCTAAAGCATTGCTTTTAATGCTTTTATTGTTTAGCATTTTACAATGTTCAGTCTGTCAGTTGATACATTCAGACAGAGAGCTTGAGATTGTTTTCATACAGCTGAGATTTTCTAAATTGTTATTTTCTTTATAACCTTTTCTTGAATGCAAGTGTTGTCAGCTGAAGTCTGGGTGGACATATTTTTTTTCCCCCTTTCATTGATGAAAAAGCATTTCCGTAAAAGGTAAAAGTGGTCTGAACATAATAAAAAGGCATTAACTGGGGTCATCACAACAGGATGTGAATCAACACTTCTAATACCTCAAACCTAACATGTTCAGGCAAAACATGTGTTTGGCATTAAAATAATCATATAATATAACATTGATTTAGTTCTGTCATTTTAGAGATATAGTTGTAAAATGAATTAATTTTTACGTGAAGGTATTTACAAGTAATGTCTATCAGCCAACTACTGTCAGGCTTTGAGGGAGTCTGTTTGCTTACAAGTCATAATTTTTTTAAAAACATTTTATTATGAATGATCACTTTTCATCAGAGAAGTGAGCAGCGTCTCCGTCTACACGACATGAGTCACAGTACATTAAAAAGGTAACTCGGTTTGGTCTGCAGAGTTTTTCAGCCTGTAAACTGTCACTTTTCTGATCTCACTTCATCTCCCTGAGTTCTGTTGCAGTTGCAGTTGAGAAGATCTCTCAGTTTGCTCTCAGCAAAAGATGACAATGTCAGAACTGTTTTCCAGGAACATTTGATGCTTTTCAAGAGATTTTACTCTATTCTCTAAAAGCATTGCCAGGCTCGAATGTGCGTGGGAACACTGTTGACAGATTATGCTAGCAGCAAAAGCCAGTGAGGTGGGGTGCAGGTCTGTTCGAGAAAGAATGTATAAGAAGAAATAATCATCAAGTGAGTAACATGAAAACTGAAAAGAGAGGGCCTGTCAGCCGAAATCCTAGAATATGGATTCAATATGTTATACTTTCTATTTGAGATGATAGTAAAATTTAATTAAAGTGAACGAAATCTATCACAGTTTTGTACATGGTCTTGGAAATCTTAAATTTTACTGCACCTTAAGTTAGATTAGCTAAGAACTAGTGTAAAACGCCTGTGTATCAAGACAAAAAAAAAAAAAAAAAAAAGGTTTTGCATGATTTATGATGTTATTACTGCCTCCTGGATGTGTTGCTCGGCAAACCAGTAAGGTCAGAGTTGACCTTCGTCTCTCCTTTCCTTCTTGAGTTATGACACTAAATAATAGGCAGAAAAGTTTTAGCAGAACATTGTGATGTCACAGGTAAATTTATCTTGGGTACTTTGGCTATGAAATATCATCACTTCATCATTTTGCATTAGAAGCCATAGCTAAAAGCCACAGACTGAAAAAAAAACAACACATTTTCTTTAAGTTGGAGTGCTGTTGGCCTCTCATGTCCAAATCCTCCTTGAGTCCAAATTTAAAAAGCCACATCTGTCTTCCATAGACATTATGTCCATAACTAGGGTTATGTTCAAAAACATGTTTTTGAGGACTTTATGACATGCGACTTGAACATGATAACATATTTCTCATGACTTGGGGAAGTAGGACCCGAAAGCAGGAGACTGAGGTGGCAGGAGGTCCAAACAAAAGCAGTTTAGTTAACAAAAAGCACTGCATAGCCAAAAATCTAAAGCAAAAACAAAAGCCCAAAGTAAACAAAACCAGAAAAACTAGAATCATGATGCAAACAGCAGAAACAGACAGTGTGGAAGAAAACAATGGAGACCAGCAGGGAGGAAGGGAAAGACATGACAAGATATAGACACAGGGCTGACGAGACACAGGTTCAAACAATCAGAGCAGATGGGAAAAGGGGAAGTCGAAAGAGAACTAAAACGTAAGGACACAGCCTTTCAAAATGAAACAGGAACAGATATAAACCCAAACCGGGACAATATTACTATCATGGTAAATTTCAATCATATTGAAATTTTGTCTCAAATTTAAAGAAATTCCTTTAGATATTTTATGAAAAAAAAGACACTTAGACCCAAAAACTGAGACTAGGCTATCACTGCTACAGGAGTGTAATAAAAGAATGCCTGTAGTGTCAAAGGTAGAAGATGAAAAAATGAAACGTAATCATTGTTATATTCAATAATGTATCTTAAAATCTTACTAATTTGTTGTAGAAATGCATTGTAATGCTATAACTTTTACATCCTACACACCCAAAAAGGCTGAAGTCCGCCATTGCTTTGTTTTAAGAAACATTTTACCTCAAATATAAGATAATTTGTGTGATTGACGCTGTCTCATATTGTTTTTTTTTAATCTAAAATGTGATTTTCTTTGTAATTGGTTATTAGCTATAATCTCTGACTCTTTTTTTTTTTAAGAAAAGGTTTGAACTGTAAATGTAGACAGTAATTATACTCAGATCTAACCCTGACATTCATCCTCTGCTAACAAATATCACTGTGCAGAGTTTATCACTGGAGTGTTGTCCATGCGAAGTTATACTCTTAATGGATATGGTATAGAGTTTCAGGTTCCTGTGGTTGCGGAGGTTGGAGGCCCTTTAAAGCCACCGTGAGCTAGATACTCAGGACTGATCTCTTTCCTGGCTGTAATAAATCTTACCATGGGGTTTCTCTGGAAAGTGACTCTTATAGTAACAACTTCAGAATGAGAAAGGTCAAAAAATAAGATAAAGTAAAATTACTGACTGAATAACATCAGTGTGTGTTTTTAACCTTAAGTGCAGAGAAGTGGCGAAAACAAATTCTTCTGTAATAATTATACTTTGATTTAGTTAAAGACGTTTAGCTGTGTGTTTTAAAACAAATACTGATCAGCAAACAAACTAAACTGGTTCTATCTTATAAACACAATTTCCTCTAGAGTTGCAGTGAATAATTAATTCATTACTTGATCACAAGACTTGGCAGCCTATTAGTAACTAATACTAATAGTAGTGATACTAATGACTCAGACCTGAAAGGGTAACATGCACTGCAGGAAATTTCTTTAAGTACTTCCTGGAAGTCAATGAATAACTTGAATGCCTAAGGCTAAGAAGAAAAAAAAGTTAAATCAAGAGCTAAAATCAACTTTATTTAATGAAAAAAAATAAAAACTAATTAAAATGAACAAAAATATGTAACATAAACATTTGAAATTCTATAATATAGTGGAAGAAGTGGATATAGGTCCAATCGGATGTTGCATGATATAATGACAGACAGATTCAAATAATGAGCTGTAAAATTTTTATTCTGTCAGAAAAATCCCTCAACATTAAGACTGGGACTGCAGCATAAGATACTTCATAAAGAAACACATGAAATGTTAATAGATTTTAATGATTGATGCAGAGATAATTGGAATGCCAGAAATGAAGAAGTGTGGAAGAACAGAGGTGTTTTGGAGCATAATGGTTGAGCTGATGGCAGAGTTTCAATCAAATTATAGCCATTTCAAACTTGATTCATAAATGACTCTTCTTGATAACACAGAATGATGAAAACCTCAGAAATCAAACTGCAGTTGGATTATTTTCTCTTTCATTCTTTACCCTTAAGCTATAACATAAAAAGTGAAAGATTGATGGATAGAGTTGCTGTATCTCACTGTGTTGTAAATTATATAAGTGGCCATAGTGTTCGCAACTTTCAGTCTGGCTTATATGAATTTAGAACTTATAGATAGAGATTAAAAGTTGTCTAGACTATGTATCTATCTGTTGATCTACCTATCTAACTACTCTATCCTTCAAGAAGACTTGGGTGTTTAAAAGAGTTTACAAGATAAAAGCAAACAGAGACCAGATTTATGAACTAATAAAATAACCTTAATATCAAATCTTACACATCCAAGTAAGCAATGCAAAGACTTTAAAATCTCTGTCATATCTGAGTTAACGATTGAGCCACTAAGTTATAAAGCAGTTGCAGCTGAGACGTGCTCGTCCTGTGGACTCCAGCGAGCAGAACTTTACAGTAATAAATCCTATAGATGATAAAAACATGCTGTTGAGTCTCTGCAAGGACTCAAGAGTCAAACAGCCACACTTTTTCAAACGACTCTGATTCAAGTTTAAAATTTTGGTGCAGTTGTGTCTTATGACTTACATTAAAGTGCAGACATAGCAGTGGAAAGCTGTGTGTCATCAGCATGTGTCCCATGTCTGGGACACACAAGTTAAAGCCATTAAGAACAGTTACATACCTGTTATTGTCTGTCAAGAAGAATGGCATGTTTTGTTTTCATACCTATGTTGCACCGGAAGTCCTTTCATATTTATAATGATATTTTTTTCAAACATGTTACAGTGGTTCAAAAACATAATAAGCTTTTTCAAAACTTTTTATGAAGTAAGAAAAATATAAGATAATGTTTTTCTTCAGGTGAAGTTTAATCACAGCAGTTTTAAATGCAATAGGAGAGACACCCTTCAAAAGAGAATAATTAGCCCTTTTTCTTTCAGAAAACCTCTTTCTAAAAAAACTATAAAAACTTATTGAAAAGAAAGAGAGAGAGAGACAGATCTGGGAATGGAGTTTAAAAGTCAGGTTGTTTGTTGTAAGAGAGAAATGACTGTCAAGAATTTCAGATTTAGTCAAGACAAAGATCTCCAATTACTTTGGTAACATTGGTTAAGGGGTAATACAAAATATAAATTTGTAAATCTTTAACAGGTTTTCTACCTCTAGATTTTATAATTTATTTATAAGAGGTTAAGTGTGGTAATCTTAAATCAAGAACATACTTTTGTTTATTTTTAATAAAAAATATGTTTTATGAATAATAATATTAATAATAATAATAATTGCTTAGTTCTTCTCATTATGAACTCGACCTGTGCCCTCTTCATCCTCATCTGTTTCACCTGGTCTCATGCCTACTACAACCCTGCACAGACCCAGCTCTTTGTGTAGCATTGTTTTGCTCATTGTTCTTGTGAGGTTCAGCCTACATTAACCTACCTGTGTCTCTGTGTTGGAGTCCCAAATGGTTTGAGTATGGATAAATGCCAAAGTATTCAGTACATTTTTGTACAAAATTTTGTTTTTGTTTTGATCTATTCTGTTTTATTTTATTGGTTTTTTTTGTTCAAACTTTAAAACATGCTTTTTATTTCTACTATTTGATGTTTTAATGTCTCCGTATAGCACTTTGAATCAACTTGTTGTCGAATTGTGTTATACAAATAAACTCGCCTTGCCTCGCCTTGCCTCGCCTTGCCTCGCCTTGCCTCGCCTTGCCTCGCCTCGCCTTGCCTACTTTAGTCACATGTGCACTTGTGTCTGCCTGCTGCTTAAAACCTGACACCAGGTAATCATTAGTAAGCACACATGAATTCCATAGTTGCCATAATATATGGTGCAGATATTTTTGTTAATATTTCCATGTGTTGTAGAAATGAATGAAATAATATGCAAAAACCGTGGTTCTAAACAGGCCCGTATAAATTTTGTTGTGAATTTGTGACATTCCAGCAGCAGCAAAGAATAGCTCTGATGCACATTTATGACAGTTTCAGAGTTATTAATAAATATAAAATCTGCCAGCAGAGGGACTGAAGACTGGTCCAACAAAGCTGAGGTGAGATATTTGCTACCCTCGAATCTCTACTGAACAACAAGAGACAGAGAGTTAAAGAGAAACTCTGTGTATTAAAGATTTGATATGTGGTAATTGCACTGCCAGTTTAAAAGCTCAAGATAGTACGATCAGTGCTGGTTGCTGAGCAGTATTTTCACAAACCCAGAAATCTATTATAGTCATTAGTGGCCCTGCTGTGGTGCAATCTTCAGTCTATCCGCAGGGTGACCATTTGGGAATTGCAGGAATGCAGTGAATCTGAGAAATTATGTTGCACATATTTGCTTCAATTTAGAGTCCAAGTTAAATTGCTTTGTAGAAGAGTTTGTACCTACAATAACAATTAGTTTTTACAGTTGAGCTGTTTAGAGATTTGTTGTTATGTTATCTTGACTGTTTTAAAGTCTTCCCTTGATGTTATAGCTCTATTCCAGGGACACTTTGGTAAGGTACTTTCTAGCCCACTAAGCAAACAATCATTTAAATTCAATTAAGACTTTAGAATGGCACAGTTGAAAACAGGCATTTAAAAGGTTTGTTTTTGTTCAGTCATGACCTATGTGCAATGACTAAATCCAGTATGCACTATATATATTGCACATGACAGTAGATAAACTCCTTAGTTTGTGTGAGTGAATAAAAGCTTAACATAATGTGAAAAAAACAAAACAGTAATGGGATAAAGCTGCTGCGCTTGCCCATCAGACAATTTTAAAATTAACACCTTGCGGCCTTTATGACACAGCGGGAACGACTCAAAGTAGACTCCACCCACTAGCCTGTCCTTAGTTGTCACAAATAAAACATCCAGCTGGACTCTAGCATGATGAATGCCTTTGCAACATGGTCTGCAATGGCAGATTAGGCATGATTATGAGTGGGCTCATTTGTTTTCAACATGTCATTATCTTCTACAACATTGACTAAGTAAATGACCAGTGTGTTTGTGAGCACAACTGTTTCAGGGTGATCAGGGTTTTTATGATCATTAATACTGCAGCTCCCCCTTCTCTGCCACCTCACAAAAAAAGTTAATTATGTTGGGACTGATTGCATTGGCACTGAGAAGAAAAGAAAACATATACAACAAATGCTCACATTTACAATTAATTGCATCTAATGACTCCAATGAGTCCTAAACACCTTGAAAATCATTTACGATTTAACAAATCCTCTGATATGCAATGAAAAGAAAATGATATAGATCATTACATATTTCACAGGTGTATTTTACAAAGCAGAGCGAAAACTGCGTATCCTCCAACAGAGCCAATGCTGTATTTTTTTGCATTTGTGATCAAAGGGGTCTTTATCTACACCAAAGATTTAATACTTATTTTCCTGTGCTACAACTCTTCATCATGTTTTATGAAAATTAGTTAAGACATTTTTGCGTAACCTTGACACATAAATAAATGCTTCCTGAATCACTCTTTCACAATTAAACCCTGAATAATTGTTGCGTATTCATTTAGTTACATATCTGTGCTATCAGGGAGGGGAAAAAAAAAACAAATAAAAAAACAAAGAAATAAATACAGAAGTTTAAAAAAAAAAAAAAAAAAAAGGTAATTCATTATACTCAGTTGACGCTACGTTTTGGGCACATAATGTTGAACCTAGTCCTGACCAGCAGAAGCAAGCCCAGGTAACAAGCCCCCACAGGTTTGCATGGTACCACTTGAGATGAGGGGTGAATCTCTTCATTCGTCTTTCTTCTTCCCCTGATGTGCCGATTGCTAAGGAACAGGGTAAATCTGGACTCCTGAGACTTCATGACCTTTTTCCATCGCTCCAGAGTCTAGTCTCTATCCTTTACAGCTATTTGAAGGCATTTTCTTTTTTTAATTAATGTTGATGTTTGATTAATAATAAGCACATTTCTTAAGGCTGCAAACCTCTTTAATGCCAATAACTTGAGTTCTCTTCACATTATGTGGAAATGCTCACCTTTCCTTCATTACATATCAGTATGAGTTCTCCTTTTTGGATTTTCTTCTGTAATATTTTACCAAATCCGTAACTTATTTCAGATTACAATTGTGTGTCTCTTTTTTTTGTTTTACATTAGTTGTCAAATAAATCATTAAAGCAATTGGACAGCTAACCCTGGACTGGATAGCTGATATTGACGTGAGTGTCTGCACTGCTGAACGAAGATATTCAGTGATGTGAAACACGTGCTGCGCCCTCCAGCTGTATCCAGGCTCCAAAAGGCAGAGACAGAAAAAGAAAACCAGAAGTGCATAGGTCCAAAAAAAGAAAAAAAAAACATCCACACAGATGTGAGGAGTTTGCAGAATCAACTGCTCTGTTATGAGAACTTTTGTCCTTTGAGGCTAATCTTATTCAGATTTTTTTGCCGGAGTCAGTATCAGTTTGATGGCATCCTGGCAATGGTCGAAGAGGATATCGATAAAGAACATAAAAACTTCAGATAGCCCATTAGTGCCAATGACCACATGGCAGTGTGTTTCCAGTAAAGCATTGTGGGGTTTTTTTTTTTCGTTTTTTTTTTTTTTTTGTAATTTATGGCTTTGAAAGTTATTCTTATGATGTAATTCTCCGTGATTTGATGCCATCATTGTTCATTGTCAACTACAGCTGTAACAACTGAACTATGGACAATCGTCAAATTATAGCTACTTTTTACACCAGCCTGCTTAAGAGCTTCTATAATTTGTATAAACTCATGAAGATTAATAGCCAGTAATTTGCAATAGATACTGCAACATGAATTAAATTATTTTCGTATTTGCTGTAAAGCTCAATAGTTGCACATGGCAGGTATCCCTCATCTAAAGCATCTTATGATGACTATTACATCATTTGAAGGGTATCATTTGTATCAATTAATCACTTCTGTTGAAAAAGATAACAATTTGGTCATATTTTTTGATTAGTTTTACCCAACATTCTTCAATAAGTGAGAACAGTTATTCTATTTTTTAACTTACACAATTGAAGTTATGCAGTCGTGTAATGTGTGTGACAGGTTCACCCAGATGCAACAAAATCAGAATTAAATATATTTCATCTTGTAGGTGTCAATTAATAATGTTTTCACGTTGTTCCTGAGAACTTAATTACAAAAACAAAAAATGTTGAACAGCTGTTTTCTCCTGATTACTAGGTGTATTGTCAAATGACCGATTTGATAAAGTTTGATGATTCTCATGCAAAAAATCTAAATAATTGATAAATGTTTTCCAATGCCTTGATTGTCGCTAGAAACCAAAGCAAATAGCGTGAAATAGAGTCATAAAATATTTACAGCAGTGTTAGCCTGAAATGATCAGCTCCAAAGTAATTGTTTTATCCATGGTGGCGTCCTTGTCCTGTGCCACGACCATGAACTTTACGGTAAAAGACGACACATAAGCACACTGAAGGTGTAGGCTGTGCATTTAACATTTACAACCAAAGAATGTCGACCAGATACCATCAAGGCATTCGTGCCTCTTAAAGTTTAGCTACCAATGGCAGCAAAGAAACTTTCAGGTCAAGGTTCAAAGAAAGTTATCTCCAGGAACCACAAAGCTTCACTCCGTCCCTGACATTTCTTTTGGTTAATGCTGCAACATTTTTTTTTTTTCCAGCATTTGTATGTTCGTGTTGTTGTAAACACTTCTCCAGCTGCTCCCGTAAGCATCTCATTGTCAATAATTGTAGGACCACAAACAATGAGCTCTAAGTGCCAATAAATGTCAGTCACACGATATCAATGTCAGTCCAACTGCTCCCATATTGTATGTAGAACTATGGTATTTCATGTTTTAAAAATCCATGTAATGCTACAATAATACAGCAAATGATTCCATCCTTCCGACTTGGCTGGCTCCACTTTATGTTCACATAGCACAGTTATCTATGATGGAAGTGAATAGAAAATAAGAGAATAAAAGGTTGAATTAAAGCTCACCCTTTGCATCATGATGAGTTGGTGCCACCTACTGTTAATAAAGAGATCATATTGCTTCATTCTTACTGCATGCTTTTCCACAAACAACTTTGGATAGGAGAAGTGTGATTTCTTTCTTTTTTTAATTCACAAAAGCTCATGAACTCTCCTTTTCTTTTTTTCCCTATAACATATGCTGCTTCTTTTTATAGCAGTCCAGAACTTTTATTTTCTCCTAAATACAGCATAGAGCAATCTGTTTTAAAGTTCAACCAAAAGAGGATTTCAGTGTATGATACTTATTTGAAAGAAAATGGTCAAAAAGAAACAGGTCAAACGGTCTGTTTTTATTTACAAATGTTAGAAATGGTGGGCACTTTCAGAGGTAGTGCTTACATTTTCTACAAACATTTGACGACGGCGCAGCGCAGGTCCATTATATAAATAATACAATTTGTTCAGACAATCCTGCAGCAGAAATTAAACACGCCACCTTTGTCAATGAGTGTGTGCTGGCCCTACAGACAAGTTGGATTGTGAGAGAAGGTAGTCATTAGCATATCACTGACACAGATTAACATATATTAACATACATTATGGGTGAATTAATCATGGAATGTAGTAGAACTTGGAGAAGCATCTGAAAACAGCCTGCTCTGATGTCGATTCAACCAAGAAAGCTTACTGTTCATACATAGTAATCTCCTGCCTCTCAAAAAACCCATGTGCCATGTACAAGTGCTATCCTATGATATCTGTGCTCTTGCATGGTCTTCCACTGATTTTTTTTTATATCCCATAATTACCTATGTCCTTGTCATGGCTGAACATGATTAATGGGGTTAACTGTCTGGCTTTTGAATCACCTGTACAGAAAATATTTTTTAAATTGTGAATCAGCCTTAATATCAGCTGGTGAGTTGTGACTCAAACTCCAGAATCACTATAGCCAGCAGTGTAAGACTGCTGACCAATGTCAAGGCTGAAAAATAAACTTGCTCTGTTTAGATCCAAATCCATTTTGACTTCAGAAGTTAACCATTCCCAAGTTGAGCCTCTCACACCCCTGCTAAAATTTTAATGCAAATCTGTCCATTACTGCTAGAAAACACAGAGACTAACTTTGCAAACCACATCATCGCGTCGGTGGAGGTAAAAATAACTTTACATTTTCAGAATGTCAGGTGATGTGTAAATAGACCGCTGTTGATTGTAATTATTACATAGAACACACACACACACACACACACACACACACACACACACACACACACACACACACACACACAACAGATTTCTAAACCATTTGCATACAGTAGTTTAATTTCCACATCAAGATAAAGAAAAAGGAACAAAACAATCAAATGCCAAATTACTTTGCTCAAGCAACAGAGAGAAAAGGTCAACAGAAAAAAACCCAAAAACTGAATAAAAAAAAAAAAAATCAAATTAAAGAAATTGCCATCCTAACAACTGTTACCTTTTTTCTGAAAAAAAAAAAAGTCTCAAAAGCATCCGTTAAATGAAGAACAATGTTTTTATACGAATGCCACACAAACCACTCTCAGCCCACGTTGAACAAATCCACAAAATGACTAGATAAAATGGAGAAGTCTCAAAAAGGTAGGATTAAATCAAACATCACTGGTCCCACTGTCAGTGGTTCGCTCATAGCGGCGTTTGTGGTTTGCTATCTCAGTCAAGCACACAGTTGGGGTCCTATCTAGGTGTGAGCTCAGATTCAGCCTTGGGCCCAGGTAATGCCTTGTGTGGCTGCAGCCTTTAAGATGAACTCCAAGTAGATATTGCCATACTCACCATTAAGTCCTGACTGCCAGGCATATTGTTAAAGCCCTTACAGATGCAAGACCATATCGTTGCTTGTATGACTCAGGTCCTGACAGCCTGTTCCACTCAGTTAAGAGTATTTCAAATAGTTTCCATTTAAACACTACCTTAACAGCCCTTAAAGTGCTCTTAAAGTAATGTAATGACAGCGTCACGCACAGAAATGGAATGCAAGTGTCTGAGTGGCCAGTATCACTTGAAAAGGGCCATTTCAAAGGCAGCTGCAGCACCTGACGGACAGCTTCTTCTCTATGTTGCAACATGGAAAGTGGCTGACAACTTGAATTATATGGTTATAGGACCAGTCCAGTCCGGCTCTATGGGCCTGCTGACACCACCACAATAAACACAACCCATCCCACACCGAGCTTTTTGCCAGTCAAGAGCACAGATGTAATGAAAAGAAAGTCTTATTTTGTTTTTCTCTTAGCAACTGCAGCCATACACTCAAGGCCTTTTTGTTTTTCACATTCCACAAAAAAGGTTCCTGTCAAGAAAAAGTGTCGCAAAAGCTGACATATTGCTTTAACGTCAGTAATCTCAAGTTGAAATATGTGTATATCAATCAAGGGACATCTGTTTTCCTGCAGAGCTTTGTGTCATATCAACCTAGTCCTCGAAAAGCTCACAATGACACGTAAATTGTAAATAAATGGACACATGTATAATGATTTATAGATCAGTCCATATTTAAATGGAAAAGGCAAAGGCTAATTTTGCTATTCACTCTATTTATTCTTTGTTAATTCTAAGTTTGTACAGGTGCATCAGGACACTGGAGAAGCTGAATGATAAAAAATAAATATATAAATAAATGTAAGCACCTGGAACACTGCGTGACAGATTTGCAAGAGATTAGTTCCACGAGTCGGTATAAAAATCCCAGCAAGGCTGCGTCTTTCTCGTGAGTGAAGGTCATGAAAGACTGTGTGTTCAACAATTGAAAGGTCTTTTGAAATTTCATCATCTACTGTATGCTATATCGATTAAAGATTTAAAAGCGAATCACGAGGAATGTCTGTACCACAAGAGACGAGGCTGAAAAAAAGCATGTGAAGCACTAAATCACTGTTATCTTCCAGTCCTCTGAAGGTCCTGTGTTTTAAACGTGCACTCTATGTTTCTGCAGAGGAAATCACTGCACAGGCTCAAAGCCACTTCTCAAAGCCAACATCAGTGTGTACAGATTGTTGCCGCCTTTATAAATATACTAGTTGTATATTTATATACTGAGTTAAAGTTCACTGCGTAAAAAACAGTCACGCTGTATACAAACAGGTTCCAGAAACACTCCACATTCCCTGGGCTTTATGGAATGAACTAAAGTAAGTTGGGAAATCTGTCCAAGGGTCTCGAACAGGAAAAGCGTATTAAATGGACCCTCCTGGACCAACCTCCTGCAAAAAAGCACCATGCTCGTCAGTTAAAACTGGTATCATTTGTGATCACACTAACGATCATATTAACGCACATACGGTACATGTTGTACTAAATGTGTCTGGGTGTTTAAAGTGCTCTGCCTGCAGTCCGTTTCTGACAGCCAGAACATGAAGTATGAAACACAAGAAAGAAGGGATTGCACTGTTGAGCAGGTGAAAACCTCCATCAGGTAAAAAGGGAGGAAAAAAATCTTACTCACAAAACCAAAACTACAGCAACACGTCTCTTCAGCTCCCAAACACACTACAGATTGTTGCTTAGAGAAGACGTGATGCAACACAGAGGTAAACGTGTCCTCGCCTTGACTTCTGTGAAAGTGTTGCTGACATCAAATTCAAATTCAATACACAGGAGCAAAGGCTTCGGTTTGAAAGCATGTGATGTTTTTGTATTGTTTTCAATTCAGCACATGGTTTAAATAGCTGGCTAGCCGCTGCATTCTGCTTTTTATTTACATTTAAGATGGTATCTACTCTGGTAGTGTGGTTGCACATAAATGCACTGCCAACATGAGTAGCAATCTTTATTTCTGTGTCAAACCATGTGTTGAGAAGAGTTTTTGCATTCGCAGCAGCAAATATAACCAACATAACCTTCAGTTTTTAATTTGAGTTTAGATAAACAAGGAAACAAAGAAGACAAATACTGTAAATTTACTTAACCCTCGTTCTAGGCCGCTCATGAACTCAGTTGATTAAATAATTCTGATGTTTTCGTGAGGACATTTGATATCTGCTTGAATGTGGAGGTGCGAGAACCAGCTTAAGAAAAGAAGAAAAAAAAAAAACTTTCATGTTAAGGACTTTGCTTGAAGACATGGGAAGGACATGACAGGAGAACGTCCCTCTAATCCTTCCTGCACTTGCTAAATAATTCATGAGCTATTCAAGTGTAACTGGAGTTTTAAAAATCATTCATTTATAGTAATTGATGACATGAAGGGCCATGTCTCACATAATTAGCCGGGTGAATTAAAACACCTTTGCTACCTGTAGTGTGGTGTACCGTTACGGACCACATTTCTTTTTGCTTAAGATCCACAAAATGAATGAATGTGCAAAGGATGTGGCCAAAGTTCGTTTAACCTTGGGTGAAACAAATTCATACCTTTTTTTTTTTTTTTGGCACACAATGTCATAAACTGACAACTAAAGCTGAAAGGCATTTAAAAGAATAAGCCGACCTGTGGCACGAGTCCTGGTCAGGATCTGACTCTTCCTGATGGATGGAGTCTGTTAGAGCTGCACTTTGGGCCGCGCTTGTATTGACTAAACGATTCATGATGAATACGTGTGATATGATAAAAGAATAATCTCCACAATGTTAAAATACAGTATATTACTTAAACATATGTCTATGGTCAAAGCAGAATGCATGATGTTTGTGGGGAAAAAATAACTGGAAATTGATATTCGGGATGGATGGCACATGAACCAGGCCGGTGTGCATCTAAATTCTTCTTTTGTTTTTCGAATATTGTAAAATACGCTTGATGGTACTGCTGGATGTGCTCGTGTCTAATATGGTGGATCGTATTGTATCCATGGTGCTTTGAGCTCCTTTGGGAAACGATTTATATATCACATAATGTCAGAAGTGGAAGAAGACCTGACAGCATCAGAAATAGGAACGTCTGATATCCGACTGAGGTTATAATGCCCGGTTTTCTGGTTCTGCTGAAATTCGGTGGATTTGGCCAGGGAATACTGAGACCATAGAGAGATTCTGCATAGACCAATATATATTTTTTTTTTATATGAGACGGTCCATTTCGAATTTTGACATTACTTTTGCAAGTGCTGTCTATTTCTATCAGGGGCTTGTCTGCCGGTAGGAGAGAAACTGGAGTCACGGGTCCTCAAAAACTGATAACGGCTGATTAACCACGTGTGAAAGTCTGCCAGCTAATTGTCCCACTGTGGACCTTCATTAAATAACCAGCTAAAGTGAAAGTGCAAAAACCTCAATGACAGTTTGGTTTTTTTTATGAATAAAGTATGATACAGAATAAATATCAAATGTTTGTAACAAATAATAAGCATTTAGAAGGTCTAATGAGACATTTTCCTTAATTATACTGTGCTTTAAAAAAAAATGAAAGAAAAAAAAAAACCAACATACGTTTTGTGTATTCCTGTCCGAACAGATAGCACTAAACTGAAAGTTTCTGTACTGCGGTCTTGCAGTATCTAGACAGCAGAACAAGGAAAGAGTGAAGGCTACGTACTGACTGAAATCACATGCAAGGCCACCTCTCTGGAGCATTTAACAAAACTGCCGTTCTGTCACAGCACAGAATTGAAATGGCAGTCTTCCCCTCACAGCGTTTGACACGACACAAGATGGCAACACAGTGTCTTTTTAGCTTCTCCGGGAAACAGAACTGGAGATGCACCACTAATCTCTGACACTCACCCCAGACTGCTGGGGGAAAATGCAGAAAACCGGGTCTTTAGGTATCTTTACTATCCACCAGTGACCTCAAATACTCAGACATCTCTGGCTACGTTGTGCTCCATCGACCAAATCCCTCTTAGTACTTCAGACAAGGAGGAGTGGGCTGCCTCAAAACAGTAAATCCCAACCAAGAACAAACCACATATTAATCTGATATTGTCTCTTTATTGTTTGGGGAATAATAGAAGGGGGTAGCAGAGATTCCTGGATGGACTTCAGTCACTTCTATTGTCAAATCAGCTAGAGATTTATGGGTGTTTTCTCCAGGTGGGATGGTCTTGCAGAACCGAAGAACAAAGGTATTATCATCCATCTCCACTCATTGATACGTAACAAAATATTCAAACATTTCTAAACCTATTCACAGCTTATTTACATTGGATTGCGTATCATTCCGTCAACAACAGTGTGCTTTGCTGATTTTGGGCGTGAAAATCCTTCTTCTTAAACTAAATATTCTCTGGGAACATGGTTTGCTGTTAAAATCTGCATCATTAGCACATCGCATGCTGCTGATTGTAAATTTGAGTAGAATTAACCTAAAAAGACAACAAATATCTCCGTCCATCAGCCTTGGTAAAGGGATAACTGGTATAACTGTATTTCCTGCTGCACCCCAGGAGGGAATAATATCAGGGAGGTTTGTGGTTTCATTGATTTCAAGGCTGCAATCATCCCCATCTGATGTAGTGGGCTAAGAGAGGATGAGAGAGGCTCCGCAGTCTGTGGACCAGCTCTGTTTGACAATGAGACAAGTATGAGATCACTTCTGTGATAAAAGTGAACAGAGTGATGTTGAAAGGTGAATTTCTGGAACCACAGAGCGCTGCATGATCATTACTTTTATTCCCACCAATTGCCTGTATGTGTATATTATTCTACATATGAGGCCGAGTCTTGCTTTGAGATGTCTAGATTTGAAAGATAAATAGAAAGAAATGGACCACCTATCTTGCATCTTTGCATGTGTGCTTGATCTTTGTTTCTGAAATGTGCTGATATGTATTCACTTTTAAATTATGAGATCATAGTACTTTTTGATTATCCTTTCGATAACCGGTTGTTTTTAAATCACTATTTATTTATCGAGACGGCTCCAAAGCATTTTCCACTGTGTGGGTTTTGCCACACCACAGCTCCGTCCAAAATGTTTTTCCCAGAGAATTTCTCATTTGACTCCTCTGGCATCAACCATGTAAACTCTTTTTCGCTGGAAAACAGAGAAAGCACTTTGGAGATTTTTGTGTAAAGCAATCTAACATTCATTTAGAAGGGGGAAAAGTGTTACTGGAATAGAGACCGTGTAAAGTGCTCATTTTGTTAAAATGATAAAAGATGGTATTGTCCATATTTTACCTTATACACAGCTGTCCGAAGAAACAGAACTGATAAAAAAATCAGAGCACCAATGTGACAACTGATTCATTTTCATTACTTATTATCCAAAATTCTTTATTTGTCTGCACAAATAAATTTAGTCTTATAGCTGTGCAATTATTTTCCAACTCTTGGGATTCCATAATTTGAATAATATAATTATATATATTTTTTTTAAAAGGATTAAGTTAAAGCTTTTCATATGAAAATATTTGACAATAAACTTCTGCTTTTGAAATTCATAATTTGATTATAGTTAACTATGAATCAGTTGCCATGTCAACAGAAACCGTATCATATCTGCAGCAATAACATTGGAAGGGAAGTGCTCCCAATTTATCTTTATTAAATCAATAGGGATTTGATGCTTACCTGCAGTGAAGTGCTTTGCCCAGTGTTGGAGCTGTAAGTGTCTTGTGCATTGGGACGGGGGGGAGATCTCTGGCTCACTTGTTGTTTGTCGGGGATGGGGTAGTTTGCTGTGTGGCTGGAAGCGACACTCCTAAGGGCCCACTGTGAATAGAGGTCAGGATAATAGACACAGTCACACAACAAAGACTGATAATCCTGTCTCGCCCCACAGCTCCCATGTTGCAATCAGACATTTTAAGGGCAGTTAAGTTGCAGCGAGGGGCAGCTGAATGAACTGCGGTTAGGAAAGACTCCCAAGCTCCCATTATGGACAGTAACCGGTGTCAATTCACAGCAATTAGACCACTCAGATGTGTCAGTAGACAGGCCTCAAATTAATAAATAAATAACGTTGACCAGAAGTGCTCGCTGATACAGCCTTTTGAGTCATTTGAGTCTCCCACTGGTCTATTTCGGGGCAGAACGCTTAGTCCTTCAAAAAGTGACGAGGTGTAAGCTACTCTCCTACTCACTTATCCGGGATGACCTTTGAGGGAAAATTGTCCTTAGCAAGCAAGTTGCTCAAATCTGCTTCCCCTTGTCGTTAGAAACATTCATTGAAAGCTGCGCAGATCCTTTAATGCTGGTTTATTATCAGTTCAAAGTGCTGAGATAAACACAGCAGCAGGCGAGGCCACTGACTTACGCGTATTCCACGCCGTGTTTGAGCTAAATCACGCACGAGCATCAGGAACGGCTTTGAAACCACGTAATGAAACAGGGACGATAATAAATTAGGCCACAGAATAAATATTTCATAACCCCGGGCCCACCTCTGTGTCGATTTTAAACGTATCGCCAGTGAAAAACATCTCCGTATAGCTTTTGCTTGTGTGACCATTCATTCCTTTTGTGAAGTCCTGTGAAATCAGCATAATATGGAAGTTTTTTTGTGGTGTTTTTTTTTTTTTTTTCTGTGTGTAGCTGTTTTGCTTTAACGTATATTTCAAAGGTTTGCTTCTCCTAAACAATGCCACACTGCATTGTGGAAATAATTCAAAAGATACTCTAAGGCCTTGACAAGAAACGCAATGTTGTTCAGTCGAACCTTTAAAAAAAACAAAGTAGACTCAACTCAGTATGGATACCTTTATAGGGCCTGTTTTATATTGCTGCTTTCTGAACAGAGCAAAGCAAAGGAACACCAATTTGTCTCCATTTCACTGGGAGCACTCAATCAAGAGGAAGTCATTATTTCAGAATAAGGGGCAGCAATGCTTTGCTGCCCGACTTCAACTGAATACCGCACCTTTTAGCAATGCATAAATAATGTGCCAACAGCCTTTGATCTGTTGGAGGTGATAACTTCACAAGCATGGACACGTTCCACTGATAGAAGAGGCTCTGCCCTGTCCAGATATGTGTCAGCAAGCATCACGCTCACAGACATGTACTGAGGAGGAAAAAATGAACAAAGAGCGCGTCCAGAAAAAGACCCGATATTGCCTGGAGAGACAAACATGTTTATTGTTCAAAGAAAAGAAGAAGATACTTATTTTGGGACGATACCAATGCTCTTCTGCTTCAGCTGGAGTTGCAGCTCTGATCGTTTAGATTGCATGCAGTGGAAATTATAGTTTCACTGCACTAATTGATTAAAGATGAACCCAACATTTTTTCCAGCTCCTTTAATCTAACCTCGCATTTTAAAAAGTTTCTATATCAATTCGTTAAAAAAAAAAAAATAGCAAGAAGTCTAATTGTTGAAAAGTAATATCCATCCAAGAATACTTAGATGACGCTGTGGTTAAGTGTCTTACTTTCTCTCTCAGCAGAAAGAAAATCACATTAATGACAGCTGTCAGCAGCTTTTCAGAGGCCATAGTGAATACTTGAGATTGTAAACCCCCCCCCCCCCCCCCCCCCCCACCCCTCAAAAAAAAAAAGTCACGGAGGCCTGAAAAAGCCCTCTTCTGTGTCAGCAGGGCATATTGGGTAACTGTTCCTGGACAGTCTGAAAGCCTGATACAGCTGAAGAAGGAAGAAAAATAACTTTGTAAAGCGAGCACACAAAGCACCTTTCTGAGAGGTCAAAGTGAACACAAGTCCCCCTTTCAGAGGGAAGGAAAAATAAAAGCCTGCGCGACTTTCAGCACACCTGCTTTAACCAAAGAGCCCAAACTGTGTGAAATGAAGGGTTACCATGTAATAATGGTGATATTAAAAAATGTCATAATTGCCTCTCATTTCCTTTTCAGATTAAAGGTGTAAAAATGTGACCGGTAATGACCCGACCCTTTGAGACAATTTATTTAGTCCTCATTCATTTGAAGTGGTGAGTTCAGTGAGTGCACAGTGAGTACTTTTTTAAAATTTTTTATTTTTTTTATTTTAAATCATACAAATACTCCATTTTTAAACTTCACCACTGTGTAGCAGAATATTTTGTACTTCTTTCAGAAGTTGCCGTGGAATATATTCAAGAGCAAATGCCTCTTTAGTTAGTTATACAGCAGGGAAAGAGGCTGAAAACAGGTTAGGGTTAGCACTGGGAACTTATTAGCAGAGCCTCCCCGGTGGATGAACTTCCAGGGAAAAGGGGAGAGCCTTATCTTCCTCTCAGAATTGGCTGTTATGCCATGAGCATCCTCTGCTGGTAAAGAAACACATCAAACACCCAGCCCCTAATGAAACACATCAGAGAGACACAATGCTAATTAACGGGCAACCTGCATGAATAACCCACGAGTGAATCCAAAGTTCAATCAAACATTATTATCACGTCTTACACAGCAGAACATACTAATGAAGATATAAATAAAATACAAGAGTGCAGTGACCTGTGTGATTCAATATCATGATGTATGCAGATGACGTTTTTTTTTGCTTTCTGTTTTTTTTTTTTTTATCAAAGGAAAATTACATAGATCTAAATAGTATATTCATTTCCCCTGCCATACTTTGTCTGGGGAAATAAATAGTGAAATCATGTTTGAGCTCCGTTTGGATATGCAAAACATGTAAATGAGGTAAGTGATCAGGAATATCACTAAATTGTTGCATATGTATGAATTGTTAAGGGAAGTGCATTTTTTAAATATTTTTTTAAAGATTGTAGTAACTGAAAAGAAGGAAAATCAGGAAAAGAGCGAAAAAACACTGTGTTTACTTTAAATCTACCGCTAGTTAGCTGTTATAGATTAGTTATTTGTATTTAGTAAAGTTCAATCATAAATCCAAAAACATTCAGCTTACTGTTGCTTTGGATATGAAAAAGTGTCAGATAGTCCCATCTAAGAAGCCAGACGTGATTCTAAATGTGGTGGCGGCTCGCAAAATTGTTAACATTAATAACAATGTTAATACTTGAAACTAAGTTTAGACTCTTCTGGTCAAATGTTGCTCCAACACAGCGGAAACTTGTTAGGTCAAATTTTTACATAAGTTAAACCACTAGGTTACTTGTGGTAGTACTTGAGTATTTAAAGAACAAGTAAAAATCTTAAAACATCTTTTCACTGTGCATGAGTCCAGCAATGAAAACAAAGATTTATGTTTAGTTATTCCATGTTTTTTCTAAGTGTAGCTCCAAAATAATGGGAACACTAACAGAACAACCCCAAACAGCCACGTAGAAAAGGATAGGTATCAGGTGTTGTGCAGTGTGAAAACTTTACAATTCCATCAGTAGCAACTGCAAACCATCTTCAACTAGGCTTGTGTGCAGCATGTCCACACTCCGACTAATTCTCCTGTCATTTTTAACTTCTCTGACTTTTAACTTCACCCATCATACACATAACAAAAAAAAAAAGCCTCTTCCTGATGACCTTTGTAATTATATCCTCAAATGTATCCAGGTAAAGAACATGTGATTTGATAAAAGCACCTCTTTCGTTCCAAAGTATTTATTAGAATATGTAGGATGTATGAAAATGTAATCTAAACCAAAACTGTTTGCAATAACATGTATAATTTATATATTTAAAAAAAAAAAAATTCTGTTGATTCAGAAATGCGTTTTTTTTTGTAATTTTCTTTTATGATGCCAGAGCTAGATTTAATTTTTTTTATTCATAATCCAATTTGTAATGCTTATTGGGCTCTAATTTAAAATGTATGATTATTAAAAAAATGTGAAACACTTGTGATCATGATGAATGTGAATTACACAAATTTGTCTTTGAAATTTTAAATAGAAAGGAGAATTTAAAACTTACAAAATCATTTATTTTTCAAAATTTCATCAAAACACAACATTAAAGAAAAGTGCACACTCAAAATAATGTAGTACATTCAAAATAAATGCACGATTGTTGGTTTTCTCATTTATTTATGTTGTCATTTCATTGACTAATTGCTGAAATGCGACTCTCCATGTAAATAGTTAAGCTTAACAGTCATGTTTAATAATATTTTTGTCTATTATCCCATAATTCTGCTTAACATTACAAAATCAGATGATTTGTTTCCTTGTCTAACATTGCTGTTAGTTTAATTTGATACGGAAAAAAGCAAGAAAAGCCTGCCAACATGAGTTTACCCCACCTAATAAAAAAACAAAAAAAAAAACAAAATAAAAAAACAAGACATCTGCACATGTGTTGGCAAAATAATTAAAATAATCTATAAAATAAAAATGTAACTGCTGTGTCTCCATTACTACCAGTGTTATTTTTATAAATGTATAAAGCCGCTCATTACATGTCTTTGTCAAATTAACAATGTTAACCCTTTGTTCCAGTTTTTCCGCCTTACTTCATCATTACGTCACAGAAAAATTGTTAGAGCAATTTAAAAACAACAGATTTTAAACAAAGAACCAAAAAAAAAAAAAAATGAAACGCACACAAAAAAAAACAACATTTTCCAAACCAATGTTGTATAGGTGTTCAGCAACTTTTAAACAAAGTAAAAAGAACAAATGCTTATAGTGAATTAAAAAACAAACTTATAAACCACAAACATAAACTACAAACTCATACGTCTTCCTGAGGTCATACTGTAGTGGATTTCAGTATGCATACATGCTGCCTGAATCATAAAATGGATTGCTGGGCCAATAAAAAAACACCATGTGGGTACAATAATCGGTCATTTTATATGGTAGTACTCTTCAGACCTTCTCCGTGAGGAAATATAGATATTTGTAAAAGCGCTGAGGGGATTAGGCAGGGTATTCTACCTCCTGCGGTACATGGCTTGAGTCACGCTGGGAGCACCAGGAGTCCTGTAGAAGTCTGTTAAGGATGGAGAGGATTTGGCCCACTTGTTGCATTGTTCTGATATGATCCAAACAAAGCCACCAGCGTGATACCGGTGCAGGCAGTGGAGTCTGTTTCTGCCACTTATCCTCCCCATTGTAACCTTATCTTTATTCAATTTCTCACAGAAGACAACACGACAACTTATAAAAAGACATGACTTACAGAGAAAACGTGTATTGATTTTTGATTTTCAACAAACTCACATTTCACCGGTAGGATTATTCTGACAAGACACTTTTTTTTAAAAAATATACGTATAAACCTTTTTTTTCAATAAACTGTCATGTTACTTATTTTTATACATTCCTTTTTACAAATTATAAAAAAAAACAAATGGTATATAAGAAATTTGATATTTTATTTACAATTTGTTTTATTCATTTACTAAAAAATATTTTTTTAAACCATTAATTTAAATATATGTAATTTGTTATTTTTTTTACATGTAGAATCCATTTTTTGGCAAGCAATATATATATATATAGCAATATATATATATATATATATATATATATATATATATATATATATATATATATATATATATATATATATATATATATATATATATATGTGTGTCAATTTTCACCTATGCATTCATTTCACTTCAACCATGACATGGAAAAGTACCATGTGAATATGTACAAATACTTAACATATGTAAAGAAAATGCAGCAGATTCAGCAGATCCTCTTGTGTCACATCTTGCGTCCTGTGTCTCTTCCCAAACACTACTACCTCCTTAGTATTTACAGGTGAGAACCTCTCACGTGGACAGTGTCCTGTTCTTTACAAAATGGGTTAGAGGGCATGTACTAAACAATCGAGGACTATCTGAACCAGCCTGCTTTGCTTTTTGTTTTTTTTTTATTTTGTCTCTTCTGTCGGTAAGTTTTTTCATTCATTTTTTTTTCTTTTAATGATTGCTTCTCAGCCCTGTCAAGCTTACTGTGATTATTTACTGCCACTGAACAAATCAATTAATCAATATATAATATACCTAAGATACATTTCTCATCAGTAATTAGGATATTGATTTTCAATCTCTGGTGTTAAAGCAATAATCTGTAGCTATGTGAACTGTAGATTTAAGTGCCTGAGAGAATAATGCAAAGAACAGACACTCTAAAGTTCTTTGGGGTTTTTTTTTTTAAGTTAATATGAGCAAAAGTGACTTTCCTCTGTAATTCATCCATCCATCTTACTCCACTTATCCGGGGTCGGGTCATGGGGGCAACAGCCTAAGCAGGGGAGCCCAGACTTCCCTCTCCACGGCCACTTCATCTAGCTCATCTGGTGGTATCGCGAGGCGTTCACAGGCCAGCCCGGAGACATAGTCTCTCCAGCATATCCTGGGTTTTCTCAGGGGTCTCCTCCCAATGGGACATGCCCAGAAAACCTCACCAGGGAGTTGTCCAGGAGGGATCCTCACGAGAGCCACCGCCTCTGGCTCCTCTCAATGCAGAGGAGCAGCAGTTCTACTCCGAGTCCATCCCGGATGAAGGAGCTTCTCACCCCACTTTCTAATTTTCCATGTCAAATGACGAATCTTTCAGGGGCTATTTCTATATTTTGTTTTTAATTATTCCATAAACAGTCTAGAAAACATTAAAATTGCCTGCTACATATATTAACAGACATCTTCAGTTGTTGCCAATATTAGTTAGCAACTAATTTCTTAAAGAGTGAACTTCCATCCCCATGAGGGTTAAATTAGGACATCATGGCAAGAATCAATTGTAAAGAGGCAAGTACACGTATTGTCTTACGCAGCTGCCACATACAGAAAACCAGACAGATGAATCCTGAAATAGCACTATGTCCAACATAGGCAAATGGGGGGGGGGGGGGGGGGGGGGGGTAAAAGATCAAATTTTAACTAGCTGAAATTGTGAAGTACCTGATGTTACACACATTTCCCACAATCAGTTAACAGTCTATTGATCGTACTTCTTTCAAAGTCCTTATTTAAATCCTCACCATGCATGTTCTTTGATATGTGTGCATTGAATTTTCAGTGGCTCTCTTTTTGTTCGTTTCCATCTCACAGGACCCGACTCCCTTGGATCACCACACTCCGTCTCATCCTCTTCGACGCAGACCCCCATCTCCTTCAGCACAAGCACAGCTGCCGTCAGCATGATCAATGCTCCGTTTCCACTGAGCAAGGTATAGGAACCATACCTTGATATTCTCTCCACTGAGCTTCATTTTCACATCCTGAACCACTCTCTGTTTCTTTTGTGCCTCACTTGTGTAGACTTGTTTGAAGTAAATGTCCCATTCCTGGCTTACATTTCTGTCAAGTGTCCATGTGTAGGCCTATGTGTTTGCACAGTGGTGCAAAAAAGGAAAAATGAAAAGAAAGACAAAAGAAAATTGAACTTTAACAGATATTTAGTGATGTTGGTTCGTTTGAATCAAGTGGTACAGTCTTTAATCTGCAAATGTTGACGAATGATTGACAGAGTTGTCACTGTTTTTGTGCAGCTACAGCACCGGTTAGTTTGCTGTTGACTGAATTATGAAGTGACTGTCAGTCATGAGAGTGCTGGAGTTTTTCCACCGACTGTTGCATTTTCTGATTGTTTTGGCACAACATCTCGCTCAGAGCCTCCATGTGAAGTGCTGTTCATACAAACTATGATGCAGTAGTGCAGCAAATGAATTCACCGTAGTTTGCATGAGTTGCGCTTTGGATGTTGAGGCTCTGAGAAAGAGGAGCCTACACACAAACAAGATGGAGCAAGGTCTCTCTGAGAGCAGCACAAAGTGTTTATGCTGGCAAATCTGAGCCACTGTGCAAACAAAAATAGGAGAAAAAAAACCTCAGGCAACGCTGGAGAAGACCGAGCAGAACATCAGCTGTGTTGACATGAAATCTGGCTACAGAACTGAAACAAAGTGCAAAAGCATTAATTGTTTTCTTTTTTTTTGTTAGTTTGTTTGTTTCTAATGACACTGGACCAGAAAGAAAGATAAAAATAAAGTAAATTGAAAAAATCCCTGCAGAAAACCTTCCAACTACGTGAAGAAATTCCACCTATGTGTGGCTTGTACTTGTGTGTAAAATAGGCAACTTTTACATTGTAAGACTATGTGGCTGTGCACTGTGCGTCCTCTGAATGTGGGTAAAGATGAGCTGATGCATTTGAACTTAGAGCTTTTCGCATATAACCAGATAATATATGATGCATTTAAACAGTGTAAACTGGGTAAAAAAATTATTCTGTCATACAGTGGCCACACATTTGTTTGTTTGCCGCTTCAGCGTCCCGGTTGTTTTTATTCACGCTTGTCCCTTACATGATGCAGATGCTGCACATATTTATGTCTCCCAGATGTTCAAGAACATGACAGCAAATCACCTCCCCAGGTTTTTCCTCCTCTTTACACCAAGATGAGATCTCACTTATGTACAGACTAAAAGTACACAAATCATATGGTTTGGTGCAGAATATTTATGTATTAGAGAACTGTAGAGAGAATGATTCATTTCTGTTTTCTATCAGCTTGACTGAGAAAGATGTGATTGGTTTGATACCATCCACGGAGAGAATGTGTGATCTAGATTTTTACCTCCTAGGATTGCAGGAAGAGAAAACACGCACAGTCTCTGTTCATAAGATTTAAATCCAATCCAGTGTTATTTGCCAAATGGTCTGATACAATTAATCTCTACATACCTCATTAAAGTTGCTTTAAAAGGACATTTTTCTAAGTTTGAATCCTGTAATGACACTGTATTTATCTATTTCATTATATCCTACATTATTTTACACAATTCTCAATTAAACATTTCTCAGTAAGTCGGCCTGTACTTGTTTTTTACCAGTTTGTACCGCCCAATATGATGTGAAAAGATATTCTATTTCCACCCTAAAACTGTGCTACACCAGTAGCGGGTGGAGATGGTGGCTGTGTGTTTGGTTTGGTTGTGATTTCTGAGTTCTGTGTATTTTGTCACGTAAAATGCGAACAAAGGTGCCGTCTGAGGAATGAGCTCCATTTGTAATGTTTGTACTCCACCTCCTGGTCTGACCGTAATGTTCTCAAACCACATCTGAGCAATAAGATCAATGAATAAATAAAAGTAAAAGAGCACTATCATAAAAATAAATGCATTTTTAAGCAGGTATTTACATCCTCTTAGTACCAAATCACTGATATTTCAGGGACTGATCCAAGTTTACTGTAAAGCCACATTAATTTCAGTGAAAGCACTCTTTTAAAATGTAGAACAGCTGTCTGAACTGCCTTTTCTAAAACCTATTAGTTCACACTGCTGATGTACACCAGCAGCTATTAACCCTCTCAGTGATTCTCCTGAGTTAATTCCTAATGAAAAATAAATTGAGTTGCTCCCTACACATTCATAACATTTCCTCGTCACAATAAATGGGCGTCTTTATGAGAAAAGACACACTGTTGTTAATGATTTTATAAGCAGGGAGCCCACCTGACATCCTGTTTTCTATTACTGTTCTTTATTCAATTTGCAAAGCGCGCTGCAGGTGACCTAACCTATAAAAGGGCACTCCAAATTAAATTATCAGAGCTCCTTGAAATTTTATAAATTCAGAATTGGTCTCACAGAGGGATTTCATAGCGGAAACTAATGGCTTCACCTTTAGCTTTGAATAAATCAATTGCACCAAAGGTTAGAACGCATCATGCCAGGACATATCAATGCAGTTTTTAACATCATAACATGTAGTAATTCCTGAGGTGTGAATGACAGGAGTGTGAGGTCATCTGGGAGAAAGTTTGCGCGTTTATGCCTCTAATTTAAAGCCAACCATAGATATGAGTTGTGTAATATGCATAACACAAAATTTAAGATGCTTATTGCGTTTAAGTTTAACTTTTATTTATTGATAAATCACCTTATCAAGCACAGTGCAAACACAGCCCCTCCAGAAATCCTAAGTAAGCCTAATATTCCTAAATCTTGTCATATTGTCTTATATTCTGTCAAAATAACTGCCAGTGTGGTAAAAAAAAATGTACTTGACCAGAATTCCTAAAACTGGCAAAACAGTCTAGCCACTAGACAAAATGATTAGACTAATTATCTTGAAACAAGACGGTTTTTTTTCTGGGAAATACGTTTTCGCAGTGCTGACAGCAACTCAAGGTGCTTTACAGAAAACTCAAAATGACAATTAAAATAAAATACAAATTACAGTAAAATGATATTTTGTTTTGTCTTTTTTAATTGCTCAAATGATACAAACAAAATGCTATAAATACACATTAAAACAAGCCATGTAAAATCTTTACTTAAATAATGATTCAGTCATTCATAGATCAGGATTTGGTGGTTTTAATTTTGTGTACATAGCCCATGTAGTAATAAAATTATTCAAATCTACTTTTAAAATATCTTGATCCCCTATAAAAATTACTGCCCAACAGTGTACAGAGTTTTCATGGCAAATGTTTTAAAAAGTGTTTCTGTATGTTATGTGGGAAAAAAAAGATAGGTAGATCATAGATGTATCATCTGAATTATGTGATGCTTTTTTATTTTAATTTCTAATTTTTATTTTTGCACATTGCTATTTCTTTTTCAGTGTACACAGACGTATTCTCGAATCTGTAAATATTATCTCAAATATGATTTTTTCTACATTTAAGTTTAACATCCCAGTTGTGTTGTTTTGTTTCTATATTATGTCCTATTAGATTAGATTAGATAGTTTTTTTTTACATTAAATCAGATTTAAAATTCCCTTTGTTATGTCAGTTATTGGTTTTTGACTAGATTATGGACATATTCATAACTCTTATTTTGTGTAATATTGAAAGTGATAACGTAAAGATTTGTCCACTTTATCCTTGAACAAGCAGAAGCTTTTTCCAGTGTTAGTTTTACTCCAGTTGGTAACCTAATGAGAGGCTGGTGGCAAAAAAAGTGCCAATCAGTATCACTTGTTGCAAGTGAGAACATGGAAATTTTGGATTTCTCTATTTGAAAAAATGGAAAACATCGCCTTGTAACGTGGTTGGGAATATGGATGTGATCATTCAAGTGTGCTCAATCTGAGTCAGGACAAATGCTTTTATGAAGCAGTCAAGCATGAAGGAAATTCAATTGTATATTGCACCCGATCCTTTGAGAGATTGCTCCTCTTTCCAAGTCAAGTCTGGACACAAAATTGACACAAAACAAAGTATAATTCCCAGATTTAATTTGAGTGGAGTATGTTTTAGTTGCCAATAGTGCAATGAGCAAGAAACATTTGGCTTAAGTTTTATCATACTGGTATATTTTAACATTTCTGAGCACAGACTGTTACGTTAATAACCAAATAATTGTGATTCGGGTAATTATTCTTTTTCTCGTGGGACTGACTCTTTGGAAAGTTGAAGTAATAAAAGGTATTTTTTAAAAACCCAGTGTAAAAGTAACAGTGTGTGTACGTGACTGTATTCCTTACATCATCTGACATTACATTTAAATCTCTGCTTTCATTTTACAGAGCCCAGCATTACCGTCCCTTTTAACTTTAAATAAAGTTAAAATAAAATACGTTAAAAAAGTTAATCTACTTTTAATTTGAAGGGCAGCCACTGAAAAAAAGTCTAGTTTTTTCCAGAGGAAAAAAAAACAGAGCAGTCTTTTAATTCAAATATGTTCCTCGTTTTAATAAATGACTTTAGAGAGCGCTTCATGTAATCATGATCGCGATGTATGATTATATCTGACAGGCGTCAAGTACAAATTCATGGCTTTAAACTGTGACACAATCAACGGTTAAACATTTACTTATATTTGGAGTGTATGAGCATGCTGTGTCGTCAAAAGGGGAGGCAGAGATGACATCAGTAGCCTTGAGTGTTTTGTGCTTTCATAAATTTGATTGGTTAATTTCACACCTGACGAGCATTACATCGTTTCTCCCGCGGGGAACACACAGCAGATGATAACCATTCCCTCTGGTTTGCATACTTGACCAGACAGTTCAGTTCCCCTGATCAGTATTACTGATCAGGGGAACTGAAGTAAGAGTATTTTGAGAGTAATTTGTTTAGTACAGTACATAGCAGGTGCTTAATAATCTACGTGGAGCAGAGGCGCTAATAAGAACGCTGTAGCAGATGGTGAAACACAGGGCAACTCCTGCTCCCGCTGCATCGACTCACATTTGATCATTCAAACTAAATTTTGTGCGCCTCGAGGCAGGTATAAATAACATTTTTCCCCTTTTCTTTTTCATGTCTGGAGAACCACGGTCCCTTAACTCAACTGTTTGAATTTGTGTTGATCCAGTACACAGAACATCCTGACCTCCTCCAGTCCTTTATATTCACACAACCTTTGATTTGGCGGCTCATCCAATTACTGTCGCCAAGTGGTTTCAGGTGAGCTGTTAAAGCCTTGTGTTTTCAGGGACGCCTTCTTCAACTCTAAAAAAATGTTTCACAAATGCATCTCAGGCCTTGAATTCTTCTGTGTTACAGAGTTGTGCGTCCTTGCATTGCATTAGCTCAACTTGGGGGCATGCTATGGCTCAAGTGGAATTAAAGAGGTCTCTCACTTGAATGTTTTGGTGGTTCATTCAGCCCATCCACATGTCAAACTATTCTAGGGGAGGACATTGAACTTCGCTATTGCTCCTGACATGTTCATCGGTGTTTAAATGCCGAGGTGAAAGCAGTGTGAATTGCAACCTTTTAATCAATGTTAGGCATATAAAACCTCTAAAATTATTGAATTTTTTTTTTCTTTGAATCAAGGACAATGAGGAGAAACACTTTTACATTAGAGCTCAGCAGAGCACCTCTGCACCAAGGCTTTTTGGCAACAGCTCTGTTTTAACTTCAGCTCAGGCTTTCAATTGCAAGTAACCCTCCTACTCCCCATCTTTTTTTGTTTCTGTCTAGCAACTGTCATGTTCCAAAAACTTTTAAAAATGGTAAACGAAAGCCCGTAGGTGTCTCCGTAAGTATCAAATCCACAGATAGCACTCATGGATGAGTGTAATGCTGCCTGTTGCTCATTTCCTACTGTCCAGCTGTGAGCGGAAGCAGACCTCGGTCCGAGTCCTGACAACCAGGCAGCTGCTTGAATCCAGAGCCAGGACTTTCCACCGAATCTCTCAACCAGCAGGAGCAAAGCCACATGGGGATGATGAAGACACACTTTTCATTATTTGCCTCTTTTGAAAAGCAAGGTGATGTGATTCCTTCATGAAATAACATGCTATTCTTGCATAAATTTCAGCTGCTTCTAACATCGCCCACTCACTCGTAAAAAAATAAAACAACAAGAAAACAAAGAAGGTATTTTCAGAAAGAGATGTAATGATGCACAGTTGTAAAAGCATCTTTTACAAGTCGAAATGAACTAAACTGAATTCTGTTGATGGTTTAGATAGATAGATAGATAGATAGATAGATAGATAGATAGATAGATAGATAGATAGATAGATAGATAGATAGATAGATAGATAGATAGATAGATAGATAGATAGATAGATAGATAGATAGATAGATAGATACCACATAATAGCATAATGATATAACATAGTAGTGCAGCCCAATTATGGTGATAGTGTAATTGGATAAAATCAAACATGATCCTCCTGGCCACCCAGTGAAGAGCTGTACAGTCTTACGTCCAAGAGGACAAAAGAGTTCTGGAGTCTGCTGGTGGAGCAGCTCAGAGACAGCAGCCTGCTGCTGAACATGCTCCTCTGTCTGATCAGAGTCTGGTGTAGTGGGTGCTGTGTGTTGTCCAGGATGGATGGAGTCTTCTCCAGGGCCTGTCTGTCTGCCACTGACACCAGAGAGTCCAGCTCTGTGCCCACCTCAGATCCAGTCCTCCTCGCCAGTTTCTCTAAATGTGCAGCATCTCTCTGTTTAATGCTGCCCCGCCAACAAACCACAGCATAAAAGAGAACACACGCACAACAGACTGGTAAAACACCATCAGCTGTTTATTACAGATGTTAAAGGACCTCAGTCTTCTCAGGAAGTAAAGACGACTCTGCCCTTCATGGTGGATACTGTCTGTGTTAACAGCCCAGTCCAATTTGTCATCCAGCTGCAGTCCCAGGTTGTAACTCCTGACCACCTCCACATCAGAGCCCTCGATTGAAATAGGCTGGAGATGGGGTCTCTCCCTTCCAAAGTCCACCACCATCTCCTTAGTCAGAGGTGTTCAGAAACAGATGGTCAGACCTGCACCATCCCCCTGCTGCAGAACACAGTGTCCGATGTGCAGCCTCCCAGCCTCAAAAAACTGTAGTCTCTCTGTGAGATAATCCACAATCCAGGAGACCAGGTGCACCTCAACTCCTTTGCTGCTCAGCCTGTCTCTCAGTAGGATGGGGTGGATGGTGTTGAAGGCGCTGCTGAAGTCAAAGTACCTGACCCTCACAGCGCCGCTCCCCCTGTCTAGGTGAGAGTGAGCCTTGTGCAGCAGGTACAGGATGACGTCCTCCACCCCTACCTTTTCGTGGTAGATAAACTGGAGGGGATTCTGGGCGTGTTGAATGTTTTGAATGCTTTGGCTGTGTCCAACCAAAACCATTGAGAATAAAAGTTCTGCACTGGTATTCAAGTAAGACAGAACAAGCATAAGCTTGGTAGTCTGCAGGAGCCTGTCGAATCTGCTTCAAGTAACTGTGCAGGACCTCTGTTCCCCCTGTGCAGGAGCGTGAACAAGCTTTGAATTGTGTAATTACTAGGTTACTATACATTGGAGAGTTTCCACACTTCATTGCTTTCCATGGCGGCAGCATACGTAATGTATAAAATGCATATTCAGGTTGATGGGATTCTCAGTGTGAGATATCGGTGTTATGATGTGAGAGCGTGTAAATAGGCTGATTTACATGACTCACAGCAAATGCGTGAGACTTGGCAGCCCTGCTTCAGTTTCTGTATCTGTCTGCATAGAACCTATCTCTGACAAACATTGTAAAATATAGAGCAATTTAAAGCAGTTATCTCTTTGAAGCCACTGGATTGTAGTGACAAAAACACATTTTCTTCCTGCAGTGTGGGAATTACTGCCCAATAGCTACATCAGTTTAGTTTGTTTTAATGTTGGACTTTAGTGTTATAGCACTTTTGGAGCTTAAGATAAACCTGTATCTCAAGTCAAGACAGCAGGAGACCAGAAATTCCCATTTTCTTCAAGACGCAACATTTGTTATCTGAAAATCTGCAAGGACAATTGTTAAGTCAACAAAGCCTCAACTTCTTTTCTGTTTCACACTGGAACACATAAATGTCATCTGATTTTACTGGTTGGCATTTAAAAGAGAAGAAAAAAAGAAAAAAAAAGAAAGAAACAGAACAAACAAGTCATGCCCTCCTAAAATTTGACAATTTTCCAACCCAGTCTGGCAAAATGTGTTCATGGACATATATTGTAATTAATTCTATGACACCAAGCATTGACTTTTAAAGTAAAGCATTTTATTAACAGGCTTCTTCTTACTAAAATGTGAGAAAATAAAATCTGTTTCAACTCCAAAAAAGTTTAGAAGTAGACCCAAATGTTTCTGCTCCAATAAATTAACTCAATCTTGCCAGGTGTATCAAGAATATTTTAAACATTATTGTTATTGCTGTTATTATTATTATGATTGTTAATAATTATCATAAAAAATAGATGAAACCAATTTATAAAGAAATAATAATAATAATAAAAAATGTTGGTTAGAAATGAACGAAAAGAGAAAAGACTTAAAGACTTAATAAATAAGACATGAAGTAGATGTTATGAGAGGATGTGTTTTGTAAAACACAATATCCCTCAGTATCTAATTTTAATGCATAAACCAAATCAAAAGGCACTACTTTTACAATCACAGCAATATTGTGATTTTAACTGAGTTAAGATCTTAATCTGAATAAGACACTGCCATGTGATATAAATATAAATAAATGTATATAATTAATAAATATTGGGAATAGGGAATATAAATAGTAATTGTCCAAGAGAAAAGTAAAAAATAAATAAATTAAAAAAAAAGTCATAATTATTTACATAGAAAAAAAGTGAACTAATTAGTTTATGAATTAAAAAAATATATATTAGATTGTGGATTAGGATTCATGTGAGAGGAATACATTATTTTTACTTCAGAAAGTCTGGTAAACAGGACGTCCCTGTTGGATGTGTTTTATCCTGGTGATAATGTGCATCTTGGCCGATCAGATCACATGCAAACAGAGCTGACCAAAACAAATAAATAAAACAAGATCCACACTCTAAGGTCTCATTCTGAGGTTTACAGTTGTGGCCACATACTCATAAAATTGAGAATGCAGATCTGTTTCGCGCTACATGAGGAACCACCAAAATTACTGATGTGACAGAGAGCATTTTAAACAAATAAGGCAAAGAACAAACAATTAATTAATTCATGATCAACATGGATTTTCATGGATGGAGCATAAATTAATTTGTTTGTTGACTTCAGTTTGCATTGAACAGTTGGTTCAACACAAAACGTGGAAACTATTTGAGGAGATTATGAAATGATGGAGCACCTTCAGGTTTGTCAGTTGTCTTCTGCGTTCCTCCAGGCCGTTTAAGCACACCAGTACTTTCTGTCGTTTACAAATAAACAAAACAGTTGATTTGGATGCACGTGAAATGAAGATGCTTTGCCTGAAATGCCTAAATAGTAAATATCATATCTTTGTGAACCATTTTAAAATTTAAACAGAAAGTTCACACTTTTATGACATCTTGACTGTTTTGTTTTTAAATCAATTGTGGTAGTGAAAAAAAGACAAAATTAAAAAATATCAAAAATGTCAACTAAAGTAGCTCTTCTGTTCTTTAGTATAGCTTCATTCTGCTTTTACTCAACAATTTAATCATTCAGTTTATCTGACCTCCATAGGATGGAAATAACTATATTTTCAATTTTCTACTTAAACCATTTCTAATCAGGCATATGTATTTTCTTACCCCATAGGCTATTCATCAAAGGTATAATTCAAGGTCCTCTCTTAAATCAAGGGACATCATGAGTATAATGCATTCTCACCTTTTTTCCGTGTTTCAGAAAAATACTTTTAACCATCAACTAAATTATTGTTGCTTTATTTTCATCAGCTAATCAGAGGCCTGAGTGGCTCGGTTGGTAAAGGCTTTGTGAGCCTTTGTGGTTACCGGCTTCCGGTGTAAGACTGGAACGGCTCCGGGTGTAAGACCGAAACGGCTCCCGGTGTAAGACCGAAACGGCTCCCGGTGTAAGACCAGATTGGCTTCCTGTGTAAGACCAGATTGGCTTCCTGTGGAAGACTGGAACGGCTTCCTGTGGAAGACCGGAACGGCTTCCGGTGGAAGACCAGAACGGCTTCGGGTGGAAGACCGGAACGGCTCCCGGTGTAAGACCGGATTGGCTTCCTGTGAAAGACCGGATTGGCTCCCGGTGGAAGACCAGAACGGCTCCCGGTGGAAGACCGGAACGGCTCCCGGTGTAAGACCGGATTGGCTTCCTGTGAAAGACCGGAACGGCTCCCGGTGGAAGACCGGAACGGCTTCCGGTGGAAGACCGGATCGGCTTCCGGTGGAAGACCTTAACGGCTTCTGGTGTAAGACCCGTGCTAGTCTGCTGTGGCGATCCCTCTGCTTTGAGGGACGTAGAGGACTTCTCAGTGTCATGTATACCACATTTATTATCAGTTATAAGTTTGTCACTGACATTGATGGCATATGAAGTTTTATCTGTTTGCTCCAATTTGAACGTTGTTCTTTCTCCAACAACTCCTGCCAGGCTTTTTCGTGCATTCACCCCAAATGGTTTTTGAAATGTTCACAAGAGTATACTGTATTAATACACACACCCTGCTGTACTAGTCACAAATGTTGTCGCCTTGTGGCATTGGTTCACAAGCCATCTAATGAAGTTCATCCATTTAGATTTGTCCTGCTATGTAAAATCAGCTTTGTTGGGAGTTTTTGGTCCACACAAGCAAAGTGGTCAAAAAGACCTAAGCTGACAAAAATGGCATTCAAAGGTTCCCTTTCACAGGTCAGCCTGTAAAAGGGAAGACCTCTGAAATTGTGGTGATTTGTTGACCTTTTAAGGTGATATTCTTGATCCTCTTCTCTTCCTAAAACTAAAAGCTGACGAACAAAAATGACTAAATCTCATTTTCAACTAAAATTGAAGTGACTCTTGCTTACTCTTGTAATGCCTGGCAGACGTTAGTTCAGCTTTGGAAAGGGTGTTCGCTCTTAAGGAAGAGCGGGCACTTGACTTGAAGAAGCCTAAGCTACTGTATACCTAACTGTAATGTAAATGTTGCTGGTTTATCCACACGCACGACAGCTGGTGTCTGTGAACCCAAGCAGAAAGCATACTTTGTCTCTCCAACCTTGTGTACTGAAATATTCAAGACTTCCTTAACAAGCTTATGAGACAGTTGCTGCCATCTGTGCCCCTGTGTTCAGTCTTCCTATCATGAATGAGCATAAGGCCAACATCAGAGGAGATGTGCGTGAAAAGTGTCAAAATAGATTCTCCACAGTACTTTGTGTTTCAAATCTCAATACTGCCTGAAAAGCATAAACAACATTTTGCTTAAGCACACAAAAACCCATACAAAATCCTGCACCTGTAGAATCAAAATTTCTATATCCATGAGAGTGGAAAGGAAAAGAGGAAACATTTACACACGACTGCCTCTGCACATTTGCAGCAATCTTTTCTGTTAGTTGTCTTACAATATCATTGTGGAGCAAGCAGACTAATGTGGGCTTCAAAAAAAATTCAGACTAAATGAGAGATTTCCTGACACGAGTAAAGTGGAGGAGGAAGAGTGCAATCAGTCCAGGTTTGTTCTAAGCAGCATCACTTCCTTCCTTAGCATCAGGAGAGTGTCAGAGCGAGACGTTCAAATGGGGTTTTTCACCCAACATTTTCCCAGGACAGTGATGCAGAGCAAGTTTGACGGTGTCATTCAAAGCAGCTGCCTTCCTCAGCAATAAACTGAACGCCTTGCCTAAGCAATTTAAAACCACCTTCATATCAGTCAACAAAGAACTTCTCTTAAATAAAATCATTCATCAATAAATGATTTGTGTGCCAAAGAGTGAGAAGCAGCATGAAAAGATTCACTTTCACTTGAGAGACTACTTTTCATGTTTGACTTTTGTCACCATTTTAAATTTGGGGAATTCGCTTGTTTTGTTGTGTCTTTTGTGCCAGTTAAATTTCACCTTAAAACAGCAATTTGACACGTCGATGGGTGTAGTGGAGAAGCAAAACTGCAGATTTCTGTCTTTTTGAAATCAACAGTGTTTAGCGAAGAGGAAAAGCGTTGTTTTGTCTGCGTCAGAAGCCCGTCAACGCTAAATACCAGCGAGCTCTGCGAATTTTTCTCGATGAATGGCGTCATTAGCCTGTGACAGATGTCAAAGAATCTAAAATAGAAAGTGTCATCACTTATCTCTCTGAATGTGACTTCAGCACAAAGGGCCTCCAAACTTTGTTTGTGTTGCTATTTTATACAAAAACAGAATCAGTGTAGAAATAGATTGTAATTTAAGGCAGCATGTAAAGAAATGTGAACAAAAGCAAAATGCGCGGTGTTTCTACAGCATTATAAAGGGGGATATTCTATTGACAATAGATAATTGTTTTGGTATTTGGAAAAGTATAAAAACCAGACAGTAAAAAAAAAGGAAATCGATGAGAGGACGCGTTGTTTGTAAATGGCCACTGATAAGATTAAACTTACAGCAATCAATATTTATATAACAACAATAACTCTTACACTTAATGAAAGAATCTGCATTAAAGGCATAGAGGAACCGCAGATCTTTAGACCTTTGTCTGAAAACACTGAGATGGTCACTTGAAGACACGTATCATTGAAATGTGTGCGTGTGCGGAATTTGTGTTCCGTCCTTTGCGGAAGGGAGGGGTCGTCCTTCAGTGAACTCTGTCTGTGTTGTTGTGGCCTGTGTTTATGTAGCCTTCTGAATGTGTGCAAGTGAGAACAATACCGGGGAGGGGACCAAAATGAGGACACAAGTCACAGTGTCAACAGCTCTTCAAGAGAAGTGATGGAGTGCGTCCAATGTTTCTTCTGCATGCGATGCCAGATGGAGTTATATGTGAAGAGTGCAGTGTAGGTTGCTGGGTGGTTGGTAAAGGGACCGGGCTGCATGTTTCTGAAAGCTGATTAAAGATCAGGACAGGAAGGGCCAGGTTTAGGCAAACAGGAAAACTCATGCAAGGAAGTGGACTACGTCACCAGCCAGCCCACTGCAGTCTGCGCCGATAGTATAATCCAGACCCAGAGAAAGTATGGAGTCTTTGTTTAAGTCGCCGATGAAACTTGTGCTTTTCACAGGTACGTGAGCATACGTTTATTACACCATGGCAGGTGTCTTATGGAGAGATGGCCATAAATGCATCTCCATAGCCTCCATGGTAACTGCTTTTAGTTTGGAAAGGAGGCGCACCTTAGTTTGACATTTCTAACGATAGCTATGGTGTTTTTTGTTCTTTCTTTTTCTGCTTACCAGAAACTGATTTTGTGTCTGCTTAGTTTTGTTCTTGTTGTTTTTCAAGTGATGTAGTGTCACTAACACTGTTGTCTCAGATGTTAAAATGTAAAACGTATGTATGTATCAGTGGACACATGCATCTTTAAAAGACAAAAAAAAAACAGTCCCGTTCTGTACCGGATAAGTGTTTGGAGTCTCAATGAGAGCCCCTTAAACATGGATATGCGTTTCTTTTTGTTTGTGCAGCATGGCTCTCAACTTTGATGGACACATGCACCCTCTCTGACATTTGTGGATCTTGTCACAAAGATGCAACCTGTAAAGTTATGAAAGGATCAAACCTCGGCTGCTACTGTAATCACGGATTTACAGGAGATGGAATACATTTTTGCAAAGGTAAACGCAGATCACACAAATCAAACCTTTTACATAAAAAGGTATTTAAAATGTTATGGTAAACCGGCGCGCCTCGTGCACTGAAGATTTAGAAGCATTGAATATTTTTTGTAGACTTTGTTGCTTATGACAGCTCATCATCTTAATACACACAGGGACAAAAATCACACACATGAGGGTTGATTTTATATGCTTCTATGCAAAATTGTTTTATATTTAAGACGTTAGAATATGACCTATCCAGGTTGAAGGATAAACTCTAGCAGATTCCATGCTATGCTTGTGAAATGTCATTTATAGCGGCACTATAATGGTAATGAAAATGAAAGCCTGGAAACTAGTAACCCTGAACCAGTTCTCCAGGGTTTAACAAGTTTAAATGAAAGAAAACTTCATTCTACCAACAGTTTTTTTTTTTTTTTGTAATTAAGGTTCTAAATATGGTAATTGTAAAGAATATATGGGGGGAAAAAAATCTCGAGTTGCTGCTTCACTTCGTAAGATTTTGATATCCAGTCTTGGTTTTCAATCAGTATTGTTGGTTTTGTTATGTTTCTGGGCTGTTTAAAATTCCTGGAACAATTTTGTTTCCTGACCAAGTTTGATCGCAATCATATTACAGCACAGATTTGTCATGGGCCAAAAAGCAAAATGACACGTGAGTAAGACAATCGAGCCAGCGAGTGAATTTATAACAGCAACATGGAATTATTTAAAAAGTATGAGCCCATCATATTTAATGTTTTATGATATTAAAAGCAACACAAATGTCTTTTTTTTCCATGTTAAAATATCAGTTTTAGTTTCATTTGAAGGAAAGTTTGTTTACTTTTATGAAGCATAATTAAGCTTACTCAGTTTCTCCAGTTAACCAGCTGTGGACTTTTATTTTGGTTGTCCTGTTATGACACTATGTAACATATCAAGTATAAGGAAACTAGGAGTGCCGAAAGAGTGCCCAAACAAGAGAATAAAGGAGACTACAGTGTCCACGCCCATATGGGGACCTACTGAGCTAAAAATAGAAACAGTTCATTTGTGTCACTTTAACTTGATTTAATCGATTTTAACAAATGTGTAAGATAATTAATCGCAATGCTTAAAACAAATGTTACTCAAAAAGTAATTGGAAGGGATTTGTCTATTTTTCCTTAAAGATTGAAAGATATAATTAATTGTTTCAAGAAGCTGCCAATTATTAATAGATGATGGAACCACATGGGCAAGGGATTACTTTGATAAACCTTTGTAGACCATTGCACCATAGCGCAATACTCATAAGTTCCACATAAAACAACTGCAAAACAGAAACCTTATATAAACCATGTACACAGGTGGCACCGATGTCTCTGGGCTCAGAGGTATCTGGGATGCAATAAAACAACTTGATTTAATCAAGCATCCAGACTCATATCAGCAACATATCCAAAATCCAGGCCATGTCACAGATTGTATCACTAACTTAGGCGAACCTGATTTACATTTCTGTTATGGCAGCATTAATGCAGAAAAGAAGAGAGGAATTTTAGACAAACATTTTTTCATTTTCATCATGTATCTATTCATTTTTGAACAACAAAAAATGGAAAGGAGTGACTATGGAAGAAAAGAGTACCAGTGGAAAATTTGTGGAAAATTTAAAAAACACAATGACAAATAAGAAAACACAACGACAAATAAGAAAACACAACGACAAAAAAGAAAGCAACGGCAAAAGCAAAGTCACAAGTACCTTAATGTTGTGATTTTGCTTTTGTCATTTTTTTTATTTGCTGTTGTGATTTGCACTTCAGCCACCGTACTTCAGGGCCACTGTATTTCAGGGCCACCGTACTTCAGGGCCACCGTACTTCAGGGCCACCGTAGATATGTTAATAAAGACCTCACAGAGCATAGTGGTTCATTTTTCATAAAGATTCACTTTTGTCACGCCGTCACTTACGCAACAAACCAACATAGCTTGCGATCTGTGAATAAAACCCTAACAAAGACGTGTCACTGTGCTGTCAGGTGTAAAACAAACTGCCGCTGCTGGCTGCTGGTTGGCCCGGAAGGGTCCAGGACAACACTTTCCTAGTTGAAATGACATTTGAAAGCGAAAGTCTTGCTTTGAACGTTCATCAGAACCTCTGCAGATCCTGTGGCATATCTCAGCTGAAGCTGCTGGGAGCCACAGAGTATCACTCCACAACACCTCCCAGCAGACGCCTGGGATCATCAGCCAATCAGCTCGCAACTCACAGGCTGATGCCAGTAGGCTTGCCCGACAGGGTCTAAACCCACCAGGGGCAGGGTGAGCGATGAATGTCACAGCAGAGCTCTCCTAGTCCATGTTTTAACTCTAGCAACACAGGTTTCAGATGTTGTTTTAGTCTTGACATGTAAAATGGGGTTTGGGGGGGGAGGGGTTGTCAGAAATAGTGTGTAGTAGGTACTCAGGGTGTGATTCTTGCTTCAGGTGAAAGACATCGCGGGTTCATTTATCAGACAAGACCCCACTAAGACCCTACTCTATGTTATGACCCCGGCTCTGCCAGGCATAGTGAATCATAACATAAAAAAGATAGCAACTTTAAAGACAGACTTGAGGTGCTTTATTACAAAAAGATAAATAATAGCAACACCAGAGGACTTTAGGCTGGGAGTTGCATGTCAAATGAACAAATAATCAAAACATAAAGAACAACAAGTCAATGTATGGCAATGTGGTGCACCGTTTCCTAAATAGCAGCGGGCCCTGAATGACGGCGTCTGGATCCCGTTTACTGGAAACACGGGGCCAGCTGCGGCTGCAGGTGGTGAAGGCCAGGAAACTGTGCATTTGGCTCGGTCAGGAAGCGGTAGCAGGAACATACGGAACAAATCCTCAACAAGCCCTGACGCACCACATTTTGAGTGACCAGTAGAGCAAATGTAGAAATAGACAAACAGTTAGGTATTCTGATAGCTAACGTGACTGAAATACGGTGGGCGTTTGCCAGCTGGCTTCCCAGGTCCGGTCGTCCTGCCCATTAGCAATGTGAAACTGTATAGAACGAGATGAATGAGGCTTTAAAGGCACTCTTCAGGAAACCTATGGGTGATGTCAAGAGGGTTGGTCCAGTTTGTCTTGTGCAGCGTATGGTTTGCACAACAGAAGAAAAAACTAAATGATAACTAAAGTTCTCCATCAGTGTCCTCCTCAAAGCCAGAATGCTCTGAAAGTGTTGTGAGAAGGAACGCAACTTTAGAAAGTGGTAAAACCTTTACAATCTCAACTTTCTTTTAGAATGTGTTGTGGGCCTGAATTTCAGGAATTGTAAAGGAAGGACTTTTCAGAGAATTACATGTGTTCAAGAATGACAGATTAAGTGTCCTGTGTGTTTTGAAGGCATTTCCTGCTTGACTATAGTCACCTTCCTCATCAGAGCAGAGGATTTCCTTTACTGCACAACTTTTGTGCAAAATGTACAGAGAAGAGGAAGAACAGACCATCCTTCTTACCTAGACCTGAGTAAACATCAATGGAAAGGCTTCTTAGGTCATTTCCAATGAACCATATAACCAGAAAGGCAGTTGTGTTAAAAGAATAAAGACAGAACAGCACTTTTTGTTATGAGTGGATGACAGTAGCAGACACTGCTTAGTATCCACAAGGCTTCAAAATCAGAACTATTTGAAATAATTACAGGATATTTTTAAACAAAGACTATAAAAAATAAACAGTTACAAACATAGCCATTTGAACATTTATATAACTTGCGGCCAGAAAACTATATGACACAAATAAGATTAAACTAACCTTGCGGAGTGTAATACAATACAACAGCTTTATCACGTTAAATTGCACAGCATTATCCAAGATCAAGATCAAATTTAGGAATTTATGAAATAGTAAGCATGGATACCAAGTCAAGATTTGTGGTATTAACAGACAAAAAAAAAAAAAAAAAAAAGAAACGGTTTTCAAAGATGCAATGATGGTAGAGTTTTCTGAGATCTATATTCACATTTTATTTTTCCGCTCAGGCAGAGATAACTCACTGCTTGACTTTAAGTGGGGATTAAGACCACTTTTTGCTGTCAAAAAGCAAGCGCACTGTGAAAGTCTGGTCATTTTGAATTTGTGTTCAGTAGCCAAAGAGAAGTAAATTCATTGCTGGAGATTTAAAGCTGAGCTCTAAATATCTCTGTGGTTTCTATTCTCGGCTCTCGTCTCTCTCCACAGATGACAACGAGTGCCAGAATGGGACGAATATTTGTGGACAGCGGGGCAATTGTACAAACACAAAGGGCAGCTACTACTGTACATGCATCTCTGGATACACATCGACCGGAGAGGTCAAGTTCCTGCCCAATGACGGCACTGAATGTACAGGTAATGTCTAAACGTGAAAAGGGCATGCGTACCACAATACTACCTGTGTTCACAGAGGACTTCAGCACAACGATCATGTATGAATGCAGTATGTATTGAGCAGTCGCCACACAGCTGGGAGGGTGTCAGGTCTGTGAATGTGTGAAGAGTTTTCTCTCTTGCTGCTCAGAGGAGGATAAATATGTTGGAGGTGATTTTTCTCCTCAGCCTTTTACTTCCTTCCCATCTGCTGCTCTGAGAAACCAGCCGAGATGTTTTGTTTATTTCACACCACAAGAACAGCACCTTTTATCCAAAAGCTGCAGGCTGAAAGTATTCCTGCGGAAAACCGACTGGATGTCAGAGAGGCATGTGGCAGCAGAATGTAGAATATTTAATATGTGACATGCATGCAGGAAATGTTCATTTTCATTCCTGTACAGAGAAAGGGTGTCAGTATTTTCAGGTAAAAGTCTCACAAAGAGAAGTATATGTAAGTGCACTTGTTTTTCTTCTAGAGGAATTATAGTCACGAGAGCTCCATCAAAACCAGTCTTAATGCTTTATATGGAGCTGACCGCTTCATTTGAATCTTTCAGATATTGATGAATGCGAGTCAAGAGAGGTCTGTGGACCGAATTCACGCTGCCACAATACCAACGGGTCTTTCTATTGCACCTGTCAACGTGATTACGTTCCAACTTCAGGCACCAAGGAATTTTATCCAGAGAAAGGTGTAAGATGTAAAGGTCGGTATGGGAATCGAGGAGCATGCATTGACACACTCACACTCACACACACACTCACACACACATTACACAACCACACGGATACTCGCTGATACTCACATTCAAGGACTAGAATCTGCTCTCTTATTTTTTTTCTTCACACACACATAACTCAGGGACATTTTTCAACGCATTGTGGAGGATCTCTTGTCCATTTTTTTTTCAGTTTTAGAAGCTGCAGATGACAAAAAAAGCTTATGTTATGTGTGCACCTTGATTCAGCCTATAAATGAATGAAACATTTAGAATTGTTTCTTTTTTTTTTTTTAACCATCATTATTATATTCCTTTCCCACAGAAAATCCACAAAAATACTGCCATGACAACAACAGATGCATGAAGCAGGCTGTCAACAGAACACTTGAATATGTAAGTACCTTTCCACCGAATGTTTGTAAGGTCAAAATAAATATGATGACACTGCCCCCTATTGGAGAGACAGAATCCTGACATGGTCTGAAACGGACTCGCGCTTTATTGCAGAATGTGAAGGAAAGGCAGCATGAACTTCTACGATTTGAGTTCAAGTTTAGGAGTGACATTTTTCTCAGTATGTGTGGTAAAGCCAATGGAAGCATTTCAAGCACCTGTAATAAAAAACAAAACAAAAAGTTTGCATGTTCTCCCCGTGCTTGCGTGGGTTCCCTCCGGGTACTCCGGCTTCCTCCCACGGTCCAAAAACATGCATACTAGCTTCATTGATCATTCTAAATTGCCCGTAGGTGTGAATGTGAGCGTGACTGTTTGTCTTGTTTGTGGCCCTGCAATGGACTGGCGACCTGTCCAGGGTGTACCCCTGCCTTTTGCCTGCTATGCGTCGGGATAGGCTACGACAGACCCCCGTGACCCGGAGACGGAGTAAGCGGGTATAGATAATGGATGGGTGGATAATCAGAAAATAAAATCTAAAAATAAACAAATAAATAAACAAGTTAATTGCTGGATGTGTGAATCTGAACAGTATATACCAGAACTAGTGGATGATTTGTTAAGTGTGGGACTGTTTCACATTGACTAAAAGACACTCATCCAAGAGCATCAATTACTGTCTTTTTATTTATTTTTTTAATAAAGTTGATTGTATTTAAGACACATTGAAAACATTGGACGCTGTGAGGAAGTAACCCAAAGTCCTGTTATTATGAGCAGGTGAACACGGTGACTAGGTGGACTTTGTACAGTCTCAGTCCAGCATGTGTTATAGCTATGTTGGTCCACCAACTGGAAAAAAGTTCTCAAGGGTTTTCAAAACATTATTTTTGGCATGTAGCACGCCTGGTGAAATCATGGCCAACATGAAATTGCACTCCTCGAAGTTATTCCAAAATGTTTAAAAAAAAAATAAGTAGGAGAGGGTAGTTAGCATTACACTGCAACCCATCACACCAAACTGAGTTCAAGCTCCATCCTAACCAAAGCTGTTATAGTTTTTTTCCCTTTTTAACTTACCTATTAATAACAATTGATTAGGGTTCAGCATAAAAATACATGATTAGACGTTGATTTTAATAAATACATAGTTATTTAAACACTGTGCTGCTGAATGCTGCCCCAATCCAAATGGCAGGGAAAGTACAACAATCATAAATATTTATACCTCTGAACAGACGTTTGTATGTGCATTACAGCAGCAAGAAAAAAAAATTTTTTTTATCAAATATTACAACTGCTTGCTTTCCTGGAAGCTGCCTTTGCTTTTGCATATTTACGCTACTTTATGTGAAGCAGTGAGTGCGTCTACACTCTTTCATAGTTTCAGTCACAGTTCACCAACTAGAAAGACACAGCTTTCAAAAAAGGGAAAAAAAAAAGTAAAATCTTGTGTTTTGTCATTAACTAGTAAGTGTTGTACCGATTCACAATCGCTGTTTGTAGAAGAGTGGCATGTATGGCAAAGTTGTCTTTTGTTTTGCTTTGTCTTCCTTTTCTTTAAAAAAAAAAAAAAAAAAAAAAAAGCCAAATGCAAGCACCATCTCACACACCACAAAAATGAACTTATATGAAGATTGTCTGAGAATTAATTAATGCTATAGTCATTCTTTACAAATACCCCCTCCCAGATGAGCAACCTCACGGAGCCTCAAAGTCTGCTGAGAGAAATTGCCAAGCAGACGTCTGGTGAACTTACATCAGTGGAAGTGATTGCATATGTTGAGGCCTTGAGTACATCAGTGTCAAGGCTGGCTGCTGGAGAGAAGGATTACGCTGTCAGACCATCTGCCATCAACTCAACTCTTTCGGTAGGCTTTGTTTACCATTGTTGTTTCTCAATCAACACTTGGAGCTCCGCCTGAACTACAGTTGTGTTTTGAACTGGTTTAAGAAAACAACTGCTGCTACACAAGTGCCCTACATCGTTGTAAAGTTCTGCACTGAAGATGCCGAACGCTGTGGTTTTGTGCCAGGACACACTATCTATGATGTACTGTGCATTTAAAATCCAACATTTCCCTTCCACAGTGAAGTTTCATTACAGCCATCATTTTCAGGGCACATCTAATTAAAAGCATATTTCAGTTCAGTCAAATATTACATGCAATGTTATTCTTCACATGCCACACTGATTTAAAATTCTTTTCAAACAGAAATTAGTGAAAGCGGTAAACAACCTTGTGGAGAAGGATGAACTGGTGGCTTGGAGCAGAATTAAAGAAGAGCACCGTGACCATACCATCACCAAGCTGCTGCATGTTGTTGAAGAAAGTGCTTTGTCCTTGGGCAGCAACTACCAAACTCCAACTGAGCTCGAAATCAAAGCAACTAACATGGGTGAGACTGTGGTTACCAAAGAAAGCCTTCACAAACTTTCCAGTAGGATTATTTTGTCATTTTAGTTGAACCTCATATTCATGAGGAACAATGCAGGTTCTGTCCTGGCCACCAGTAGCTGGAACACCTCTATACCCTAACTAGGGTCCTTAAGGTACCATTAGATTTTGCCCAACAGGACCACATGTGCTTTGTGGACATGGAGAAGGTATTTGACCATGTCCCTCAGGGTATCCTGTGTGGAATGATCCAGAAGTATCAGGTATTGGGTCCGTTGCTTTGGAATATCCAATCCCAAAACAGACGGAGCGCTTGTTCTGCATTGCCAGTAGTAAGTCTGATTTGTTCCAGGTGGGAGTTGGACTGCCCTTTTATCACCGATTCTGTTCATGACATTAATGGACAGACTTTCTGGGCACAGCCAAGGGCTGGAGGGGTTCTACTTTGTTGGTGCCAGGATTTCATCTCTGCTTTTTTGCAGATGATGTGATCCAGTTGGCATCATCCAGTGGGAATCACAGCCAAGTGTGAAGTGGCAGGAATGAAAATCAGCACCTCCAAATGTGAGACTATGGCTCTCAGTCAGAAATGAGTGTAATGCCCTCTCTGGGTCAGGAGTTGGGTACCTCCTCAAGTTCGGGACCTAAAGTATCTAAAGTATGAGAGAGGGAAAAGTGGAGCAGGAGCTTGACGGTTTGGTGCGGCGTTGGTAGTGGACTCTGTTTCTTCTGTGGGGTTGCTGAACTCCTTAGAGACAGAGTGAGAACTTCAGTCATCTGGGAGGGACTTGGAATAAAGTTACTGCTACTTAACATCGAGAAGAAACAATTGAGGATTATCTGGGTAGAAAACCTTCCTTGATGCCTCTCTGGGGAGGTCTTTTGGGCATGCCCAACCAGGAGACTGCCTCAAGGTAGACCCAGAACATGCTGGAGAGATTACATCTCTTGGTTGGCCTTGGTGTCCTCCTGGAAGAGTTGGAGGAGGTAACTGGATAAGTGAAAGTTAATAGATGGATGGATGAATGAATGGATATTTATGTTAATGTATTCCTATCCCTGACTTATTTTATTATTGTTGTTGTTTTATATCTTTGCCCACAGAATTGAAGCTCTTCACCTTTGATGCTCATCACACAAAAACTAAACTGTCTGTTTCCATGGGAGGAGATCATATAAATCTGACACCAAAACTGAGACCAGAAGTGGAAAGAAATGGTAATGAAGCTTAGTTTTAATGCCTAAGGCAGGGTAAAAAAAATCAAATGCAGTTGGTGGATTTGGGTGAAATGTGGCGCAGTCTTGTTCTCTGCAGCCATTTGTAATTTAGCAACAGGGTAGTTACATTTACACCTTTATCAAATGAATCCAATCATATACTGATGCACGAAAGACCAAAGTAAATGTACCGTTTACTTTTACCTGAGAAACAACTGTACTAGTAACATAAAACCATGTCTGTTTGGTGTCTTTGGTGATTCATTTTACTGACTTCACTGACCTGAAAGTTTGATCAGCGATACAAGAAGCTTTGCTCACTCTGGTCTCTGCAACACTTGTTTTGTCCATCAGGAAGCGTGTCGGTGGTGTTTGTGCGGTATGACAGCATCAGTGACATCCTGAAGCCGAGCAGCGACCCAGGTGTCACCGACTACTCGCGCTATGCAGGAACAGGGGAAATCAATGTCAACTCCCAAGTCATAGCAGCAGCCGTCAAACCTGCTGACGTTTACCAACTTGACCATGTCACCTTCACTCTGACACACAATGAGGTAACGACTTTACAGAGTGCTGAGGATGGCTATATTGTTTTTCACTTCTGCGCCGTTATTGGGAAAGTTTATGCCTTCGGAATATGGACTCCCTCAGTCTCTATCTGTGCCGAAGACAATCTCCCTGAGTGGCTTTTCTTTTGCTTTGACATGTTGCCATGCTGTTTTGTGCCGTTTCTGGCTGCAGGCTCATTCAAGCTCATGCAGTTCATCTTATTCTAATTTAAAAACTGATTGCATTGTTAACTGTTTTATTGTTCTTCCTTTTCTGCTTAAAGTATGCTTGTCTGTTGTTTGACATGCAAACTCGTAGGCTCCCTGCTATATTTCTTGTGTGTGTGTTGTACATGAACAGGAACGATAGTGCAGAATTACTGGAAAGGACTTTAAATGATTGTAGAGACACCAAACGAAAACAATGTGACACACAATAACCAGAAATGAAAAAAAAAAAAAAAAAACTTCATCAAAGAGATGCAAAGCTGGAATGAAAATAAACACACAAATGAACATTTAAAATGGCAAAAAATATATGAAAATGGCTAGAAACAGACATAATTTAACAGCAAAAGTATTGAAAATGACAAACATTTAGTATCTCTTGTAGTCCAGGGGTGTAACTTCTCAGCTGGAGGGGTAAAGGCCCCCCAACATGTTCGTGCTCAGTACTGCATTGTCTCATAATCCATCTATGAATGCAGGAGACACTGAGCATCATTTCTTCATTTAACCTCACTACCTTTCCTCTACACGCAAGTCATTTGTCAAAATTAGCTGTCGGGATCTATTTCTGCTCTCTTTTCCATATTTTATGGTTCGGATCTGTGTCAGACTGGAGTGATCAATATGTTGCTGTTTTGTCGTGGGGAAAAAGCTTCCCTGTTCCCAGACTGAGTCTCGAATTGAGTTGGCAACTGACAGTTTCCATTAAAGTCAAATTCAAACGCACCCACAAGGGAGCAAGTCCTTTGTGTAGAGGTTTGATGAAATTTATAACATTTGCATTTTTTCAACCACCTTTCTTGCAGAATATGAACAGATGGTGGAGAGAAATAAGTAATGAGTTAAACAACCTTAAAAGTTCTTGCACTTTCTGGTTAAAAAGTACTAGAAAGAGAATATTGTATTTTTGGATGGCCCTTGAGGTTTAAGCCCAAAAAGGAACATTGGTAATTAATATTGAACAGTAAAAATTATCTGTTAATCACACTTTAAGAGTAACAATTAACATTCCCCCACATTGTTTCTGTTGCAGTTTCTTTCCCGCGTGAATAAAACTCACCTTTTGCGCACATACAAATTTTAAAAGACTTCAAAGTGATAACTGGTAAATATTTCAAAATGTTCCATCAGTAAATATTTAGAAATATAAAGGTGTCGGCTGAAATTAATCCCTTTGAGTAAGATATCTCATCCTGCATGATGCGCACAGACTTCAGAAGGACTATAACTCATTTTCCGGCTGTTTTGATGACACCTGCACAATCAGTTATTACCTCCTATTAAAGTAATATCCCGAAGCACTGCAGTTCTCAAACTGCAATAAAAAAACTGCCCCATCCAGAGTTATAACAGCCGCTTTGCTTCTCTCCTTCCCCCGAAGCCCATCGACACTAAAGCTGATGTGACGAAGTGTGCCTTCTGGGAGTATGAGGCGGACAGCCTGCAGGGCCGCTGGGCCGTTCACGGCTGCAAGACGGTGCACGTCAACAGCAACGCAACCACCTGCTCCTGCAGTCACCTCACACACTTTGCCATCCTCATGTCATCTGGACGAGCCAATGTGAGTGATCTGGCATGCAAAGACAGCCGCGTTGAGGTGTTATCCACGAGACCCTTCGATTTTTATCATGTTTGTTTCAAACTGCTCACTACAACAGGTCAACACTAAAGTTGTATTTAGTAAGTGCTGTTTTTAGGTAGTATGTCAAATACAGACATTTTCACCTCATGTATTTCTCTTTCTCTGCTTGGATCCTAAGTAGTGAAAAATCTCAGAAAAAAAACAGATTCAGTACCGAATTGTATTTTCTATATTTGTGAACTATTTATCCCCAAAATATAACCTGTGTTTCTATATCGTGTATATTCAAAAAAATGACCTATTTTATATTCTAAGATTTTTAGGGTCAGTTTAGTTAGTTCGTAATGTTTTCACTGAAACTTAGTGAGGGTTAAGTCCTTATACATAACCACTAACGCGTGTTAAAGATGCAGTGATGGAAAAATCAACAGCGGTAAGACAAGGTTTCTGGAATTCAATAAAGCCGTTTTAATAGTGAGTTGTTTCGTAAAATAAACACAGCAACTGCGAGGAAACTGACGTTTTAAAGCTCGACTTCAGCAACAACGGGGTTCATTTATTCACAAATACAGAATTCAACAGAGAACATGCCTTATGTTTTAGGACCAGCACAAAACCGGCATGTCTGAAAGCTGGCATACTGGGGCAACCTCAGCTTACTTTCATGTTGCATTAACTGGTTTCAAGCAGAAAATACAACAAATTGCAACTTCAGCATAGCATGAAATTGTGAATGAAACACCTCCCTTTCCATTTGCTCCTCAGTTGGTGGCGCACCAAACCATCCTGACCCGGATCACCCAGCTGGGCATGATCATCTCCCTCATCTGTTTGTCCATGTGCATCTTTACCTTCTGGTTCTTCAGTGAGATCCAGAGCACCAGGACCACTATCCACAAGAACCTGTGCTGCAGCCTGTTTATGGCCGAGTTCATTTTCCTCGTGGGGATCAACATGAATACACATAAGGTGCGGCTGCACAAGAGAACCAATCATAACCACCAGTCTACCTGTCCTATGACTAACTGACTTTTTTTCTGGCTTTAATTATTTTGTCATTTCAATTTGAGCAAAAGCAACCTACTGTAAATGTTTAAAACAGAAACAAGAGGCAAACTAAATGGATTATGTGTATTAATGACTAAAACAAAAACAAAAAAGTCCATGTGCGAGATTGAAAACAAACCCTCTGCCTCTCTTGTCTTTTTTGCAGCTGTTCTGCTCTGTGATCGCAGGGCTGCTGCATTACTTCTTCCTCGCAGCTTTTGCCTGGATGTGCATCGAGGGCATCCATCTGTACCTGATCGTGGTTGGCGTCATCTACAACAAAGGCTTTCTGCATCGAAACTTCTACGTCTTTGGCTACGGAAGTCCGGCAGTGGTGGTGGCCATCTCAGCAACACTGGGCTCAAAGTATTATGGCACAGATAAAATGTAAGCAGATAATTCATATGTGTTCTTGATGAAGATGTGGGGAAATGGAGGCTTTTTACTTTGACTTCATAATTTATCAGGATGCAAGATAAACACATTATATTATTAAGAGGTTCATTTGGCCTACAGGGATATAAAGAAGGTTGAAACTGCAATAACTTTCTTGCAGAAAGTTAATTAATTAAGATAAAAAAAAAACAGGAAGAGGAAAAGCTGCCATGGTTCTGCAACCACAGTGAGTTTGAATAGAGATCTCTAAACAAGTTAGGCTTTCTGTTTATTATTTGAGTTATAAGTCAGAGGTCAATGCTTATTACTATTTGGAGAGATACCTTTATCTAGCGAAATGTTTTTCTGCTTATATTAAAACATAAAAAAGGTGTTCTGACCATGAACCAAGAAATGAGTATGGTTGAACATTAAAATACAAATTAAGTCAGTTTATTAAAGACGATGTTGTTTTGTAGGTGTTGGCTGAGCACAGAAAATCACTTCATCTGGAGCTTCATTGGACCGGCATGTTTGATCATCCTGGTAAAAGGAACCTTATTTTTATTAAAAAATATAAATGCAAATCAGTAACTGTGATAAATACAGATATTTTGAGTTTTTTTGTTTTTTTTTTTCTTTGGTTTCTACTAAAGGTTAATCTCTTGGCCTTTGGAGTGATCATCTACAAGGTGTACCGGCATAGTGTTGTGAAAAAGCCTGAACTCAGCCACTACGAAAACATCAGGTATGATTAGAGCTCTGCTGCCGTCAAGCAGGTCAAACACATATTAAAAGTAAACTCAGTAAGTCACTCATCTCCAGGATTATTAAGATATGGTGTTGTGTCCTTGGTGCATGAAACTACAAATTAGGGCTGTGTTGACTCTAAAAGAAGGTTTGCAGCGGTTTGTGCAGGGCAGTTAAGTCAGTGATACAACCCCCCCCCCCCCCTACCTCCCAGGTCCTGCGCCCGCGGTGCCATAGCTCTACTGTTTGTGCTCGGCGCCACGTGGACTTTTGGAGTGCTGCACATTCTCCATGAGACGACCCTCACTGCCTATCTGTTCACCTTCACAAACGCCTTCCAGGGGATGTTCATCTTCATCTTCCTCTGTGTGCTGTCCAGAAAGGTAATCTGACTCCCTTCAACACCTTAAAAATTTTACACACACACACACACACACACACACACACACACACACACACACACACACACACACACACACACACATATATACATATTGTTTAGAACACTTTTCTCACTCATTCTTTTGTGTGATATTCCAGATCCAGGAGGAATACTACAGGCTTTTCAAAAATGTGCCATGTTGTTTTGAATATCTAAGATGAATTAATTAAGCCAAAGCTTGACCATCTGCATTTGGACAATAATAGACAGCTTTGCAGTACCCTGTGACTCATGCTTTCATTTTCTGAGAAGTTCTGTGGGAGGAATTGTTAAGCACGGATGTCTGATGGATGTAGCATTTGTAGCTTCTAAAAGTCTTGTTTTCTTTCAAAGAACTAGGATAATATATTCTCCGTTTTTTGTTTCATTTATGTCTACCAAATGTCTTTAACAAAAAAAAAAACAACAACCATACAAACTGTAACAGAATAATTCTGTTACAGTTTTGTTGAATTTTTTTTGTTTTTGTTTTAAAAACATTTTCAGTTATCGAGAGTTCTTTTGAAATAAGCTACACAGTCTCAGTCGCTTTGTTTGAAATTGATTTGTAAATTATTAAAATGAAAATGGCAAACCTATATATCTCTGTTGCTCACTTCTTTTATGAGAAAGAAATCAATGTATTTGTTCAATACAGACTTCAACGGCCCTTTGTATTATGGTAATGAGATATGACCATACCGCCATCTAGTGGACAGACTAAGTAAAGGTCACTGTACCACCAACTCAGAATCGTTTTCTTTTTAGCGTTTTGATCTGTATTCTATTTGATAATTACATTTGTGATACATGAATTTGTGTTTATATATATATATATATATATATATATATATATATATATATATATATATATATATATATATATATATATATATATATCAGTTTTGAACAGTATCTACCGAACTGCAGGAAATTGTAGTGAGATTTTGAGGTGTCTTTTATTCGATTAAAGCTTGTAAAAACAATTTGAAAATTCCTATTTTAAATCTCTATTTCTTGTTTCATCAAATGAAGGTGATTTTCAATTTAAAAAACTTTTTGAATCCCAAATATAGCCTCAGTGGAGCAATCACTCATGATTAATGTGAGCTGGACACAATCAGAAAATCATGTGTACAATTTTAACAAATTATCACTTTTAGCATTTCTTCAGTGGTGACTATGAGCCGAAGTCTTACAGTAATGATGATAACATAAATCTGTAGGATGTATATTGTATTTATAAAGAGCTCTAACTTGGATCCATCACACCGAGTCATTTCCTGCCTCCATAAGAATGAACACAGGGTAAACATACAGGTACAACAATGACTTTCACTTTATTTTAATCTATTTATTTTTAGTAAACCCAGATGAACATTTACAACCACCGTGACTCAGTCAATAAAAAAACAGCCCTGACAGATTCAGACTTCTCCAAACGCCGCCTGGATTACTGAGCAGCAAAATAACTATCTTGTTTCAGAAAGATTAAAATCAAAAAAGATCTCAGTCTTTTATTCTGGGTTATACTGTAAAACTCTTAAAATGTTCAAATGACTTTCAGTATCTTTTTTTTTTTTTTTTTTTTTTGGAAATGTTTAAACACAAAGTCAAAAATGTGATGTCACTGCCCTCTACTGGTCAATCCTAATATTAAAATCAGAGAAAACGGTCACTGCTACAAACACGGTTCAGTATATCCATTGTTTCTTCTAAAGTGATCTGGCTTAAATTAACCAAACAATCATGCTGAGCATTCTCATGACACTAGTTAAAAACCCACGATGGGTTCAATGATGGCTTTGCATCTGCTCTTCACTGATACTTGTGTACATGTGGCAGAATGTTGCTGCCACTTAGGGACACTCACAAATGTGAAAGAGTCGGCAGTGTGAGTTACACTAGGTTGACTTTTTGTAACTTTTGTTTTTGGCCGGTTGTTGTTGTTGCATCCTCCCAGCTCACACCTTCCAACAACAAGACTTCTTCAACAAACTGGAAGCCTTCTGGGTGGAAACAAAAGAGAGGACTCGCATTGTCCACCAATGCACCAATGTTTTTCCCTTCTCATTTTCCAAAAGAAAAGGGAGGCAGTATTTTCTCACTTGGTAACTGACCTGGTCCAAAACAAACTAGTTTTCGAAGATGACGCAACCCCTTTTTTAAGTAAGGAACCGGCTTTTTTATGCAGTTTATTTTTATTTAACCTTTTTAAGCCAGTGAGTCTGCTTTGCAAAACAGAAATGAGGAGGAAGGAAGCCTCAGAATGAAAGGTGTACTGTAGCTGAAGGACTGCCTTCATTACACAAGAGACTGACGTTGTGCAACCTGAGCATGATCCTGAAAGCTGGCGAGAACAAAAACGGATGATTGCAGACTGATGTCATCACCCTTATTATGCACATTTACAGAGGACTGTTTGCGGGGTAAAGGAGATTACTGAAAAATAAAAGATGAAGAGCAGCAATTTACTACACTGCCTGGTGTATCTTGAAGGAAAGTTTCAAAGGGTAAGTTTGTTGCAAATGCAGTTGAAGACCATGACTTGGACATAGGCGTAAAAGCATCTGCTCATCCGTGGCTTCAGAGAGCTGGGTGGACCGAGGGGCTGGAGGTCATTGCCACAGGATTTGTGCAACTACACAGCTGATAAAAAAAAAATGTCCTACTTCATACCATACTGAATAAAACTGATGCTCAGACTTGTTATTTATTCTTTTTTTTTTTATCAAATACTAAAAAGAAATGTCAGAATTGTGTATTTCTACCAGAAAGATAAACACTATACAGGTCTCTGCCTTGAATAGTATTGATTCACAACAACTTTGGGACAGAAAAGTAGACAAAAAACAGAAAACATGAAAAGAAAAAGTCCAGAGAACATGACAATTCAGAAATTAGAAAAGCAAAAGGACCTCGGGGCCACATCATAAAGGAAAATCCAACATTTCAAGTAAAAAAAATAATGACAAAAGAAAATAAAAAAGACAGATACGGACACAAGATCTTCTTGTTAACAGTTAGAACCAAAGTATGTTGCAGCTTTCTGATTAATATTTAAGCAGATGGAGCAGTGATTTTAATTTAAAAAAAAAAAATCTGAAGACTAAAAAACAACAAACTGTTTGTGTTTACTCTACAATACACTTTATATTTTGTGACTCGTCAGAGTATGTTTAGTAGCATGTTTCAGAGGACTGATTTCCCCGGAGGCTCCGCCAGGAATTCTGGGCTCAGTGAAAAACCTCCCACTGGGCACAGCACAAACAAAACGCACAGTTGCTATTACCACACTTCCATCACCATGATGACACATAATGAGCTTCAATCCAGAGATACCACGGAAAGTTCAAGATAAATCATCACAACAGTGATCAGAATACGGATTATTTCCTGCAGAAGATCTAAAGTAATATGCATTTAAGTACTGTCATAATATTGACATAGTAATATGATGTAACATGTAATGGCATCAGTAGGTTATACACAATTAGATTGTAATGTACACATATAATTTTAACCAGCACAAAACAGAAAAAGTACTGTATGTTTTTTAAGCCGTAAATTTGCCTCAAACTTTCAAACTCTCCTGTCACAATGGAGCTTTTTAAAAACTTCAAATCACCACTTTCAGGTCAGTTTGGTCTCATACAGGCAAAAACATCGCAGCATCATTTGGAAGAAACTGATTTGCAAAGTTGTTCCCTTACAGGACCCCACGGAGGGGGGGGGGCTCCACTGCACCACCGACCGCAAGTGTTCACACCTTTTCATCATTAAACACCGTGGCGGCGTCAAGACCGACTCCCTTTGCTTGAAAAACTATGTAAATACATTCATGGAGATGAGGGGATTGGTAAAGCAGGACAGACTGCCGCCACGGGTGGTCCGAGATGACTTCCAAAGACGACAGGAAGTCACAGTTTTTTATAGAGTCATTTCATAGATTGTTTTCATGAAATCGAAAATTATGCCTGATTAACTTTGACCTGAAGAATTTTTATGAACTTTGTTGCTGAAAGGTCAGATTTCAATGCATAACCAATAATCAAAACATTAAAGTATTTTGCCTCAAATCTTATAAGCTTTTAGCATATTTAACTGCACAAAATGATTATGCGACTCTGAAGTCACATGAATAAAGCTGCAGTAGCTGAATGTTAATGTTCGTATTACAGTTAAACCGCCTTTACCGAGGTTGAACCTGCGCCGCAGCAGTCTGCAGTACTCCCTGGGATGCATTAACTTTAAATATGTGGCTACAAGAAAAAAACGTAACCCTTTACAAGACAAGTGACCATATTTGGTCACTTTAGTAGAACTACAGTCTATGGTTATTAAAAACAAAGTTACAATGTTAATACAACCCTCTAGAGTTAAAATTTTTAAATTTCAAGTATTTTTATTGACTGCCCTATAAAGGGTTAATCGATTATTTCCAAATGACTACCAAGTCTACCAACACTAAACAAAGCAGCCTCTGTTGAACCTAAATCCGAGCGACTGAAAGTTACAGTACATTAATTTCTACAATGCAGCAGCTATATCACCAAGTATTTATACACAAATAACCATTATAAAATACAGTGGGTTTACGCTGAGGAGACTAACAGTAAGTGCTAATACTCAGCATTAGGAGGTTCACGAGACGATAAAATACACAACATTAGGTTCCAGGGACGAGGCATTTCCATTGACTTGAAGTAAAATTCAGAGTTGAGTGGCAAAAAAGTCGTTTATTTGTCAGGCTGTGAAAACAATGCGAGTTTATAAGTTTAAAAATGAAATATAATAATGACTATGCTTGGACTAGTAATGAACGGTTATATAAACTATGTATAAATTACATATAAAGCACAACGCTGCCATTGCAGAATGCAAAAAAAAAGCTGGCTGCTGTGCCGCCAACCCCTCAGTAAGGAGTCATTTATCACTTAGAAGTCGATAAATGGCGTTATCGCATAATTTGCCATTTCAAATTCAAATTCAAAAATACTTTATTTCCCAAAGGGAAATGGGTTAATTTGCATGTAATTGTAATGAATGCTGTAGATGAGAGGAATGATTTCAAGGGAGATATAAAATGAGTTAAAAAAAATAACATATTTTTAACAAAACTTCTTTTTTGGCACTTTGACTCGTGAGCTTCTGCAGTGATGAGATGATAGAGGACTTTCTGATTCCCATTCCACGCATCTCCAACTTCCTGTTTCGTTTTAAAAGTCTTATTTGTTTTGTGTGACTTCTTTAGTGACTTTCATTGTTTTGCTCTGCCTTGATTGCTCACACCTGTGTCCCGTCAGCCCCTCCGTCTATGTAATGTCCTGCTGTCCTCTCCTTTCCAGCTGGTCCGTTGTCATTCTGTTCTGTAGAGCTTGTCTTATCTCTATGTGTGTCCCCTTTTCTTCTTATTTTATGCTTTAAACAGTTTTTTTCATTTTTTTTTTTTTTATCCAATTTCAACAAAGTTGGGATCCTGTGTAAACTATAAAAGCAATCATTTGCAAAGCTAACAAACCCATATTTTTTTTCAGAACATCAACAACATGTTTTCAGTTCAAGGACCACTCAAAGTGTTTACAATGCAGGCAGCTTTCTTTCACTGCCGCAAATGTTCTCGATTGGCCTACACAACATGTTTTTGTGTTGAGAAGGAACTGTAGTACCAGAGAAAACCCACGCAGACACAGGGAGAAGATGCAAACTCTACGCAGAAATACCAAGCTGAACCGAGATCGAACTGAACCTTCCTGCCGTGAGGCTTCTGTGCGCTACTGTTCTGCCTGTCGTAAAGAATACAGAAGAAGAACAGGAGCAGTAATTGCGTTAATATGACAGAACCCGCAGAAGAAGGACAGAAAGTGACTCCAAAAGAGAGACAGTGTTAATGCTCTCAAATAACAGCTTAACGTTCTGGCACCTTTTCTAGACCTCCAGACTCTTGGAACAGCAAATGTACCTGCATTTAGGGAGCAGAGAAATCTGCTGGGACTACATGGAACAATGAAGTTGGAGCTTCATTATCCAAGTTAATTACTTCGAGTGATTATTCCTCATCTCCTGCTGTGGGTCCTTCTCCACCCAAATTTTGACAGCACTCACTCTTTAACTTTTAATTGTAACATCATGCAACAACATGCAAATATTATATCCATCAGCTGGACCTCCTCATGGTAGCCCCCCTGGAAACCCCTCACATACGAGGGTTCGAGACTCGTCTTGTGGTAACGATGAGCCCAGCCCTGATGGCACTCATTCAAAAATCAGAGGGCCATGTAGCCAGAGTCTTCAAACAACAACAGCAACGTTAAATAATGCAATATTTCAAACATGTATATGTCACATACTGTTCTACTGAGTTCTTCCCTTATGCCACTGCAGGTTCCTCATTGAACATCCTCAAAAATATTAAAATAACATATAAAACTAGTAACTGTAAATGGGCTTCAAGTGTTTAATTGATCCACAGGAAGACAAGTAGTGTTGTTTTAAAGGGGGCTGGTGAAAGCGATTCAGACCGTAAAACAAAAACACACTGACCTGTTTCAACAGACTTGTGTTCTCACATTCTCAATTAAATCTGTTGACCCTGCCTTTAAAAAAAAAAATAAAAAATTGTCTGCGTTTTCTGATATGTTGTTTTTTTCGCCTTTACTGCACTTTAGGCTTCTAGACTGCTCACAGCCGCTGCTACAAGACTTATCTTCCCTCTGTTGCTCGTGTCAATCTGACAATGTCACAGGTTGACATGGATTTTAGTCAGACAGTACATATTTACTTAACACTCAGTCTTTTAAAACACATGTCTGACCTGCTCCCAAGGCTAAATGTGAAATAAAATCTTATATAAGGACACATGTGAAACAGTCTCAACCCCTCTTTCACCATGCGGGGCTTCCTCCTCAGCTGCCTTGTGGCTCTGGCCAGTAAGTTCTGCTCAGCCAATTCATGTTTTACATTTATTGCAATATTTCCTAGGATATTTCAGACAAACAGACAGTATTTGAAAGTGGTTAGTCAGTTGTCATTTGTAAAAAAAATTTGCCATGAATGTTAAAAATAAGAATAAGTCAAGTACCATTTATTGTGTAGAAATCACATTGTGGCTAATAGATATTTTATACGTTTACTATGTGTTTTCAAGTTCCTCATTGATTTCAAGTTTTTTTTATTTAACACGCTGACTCTGATTGTTCATATCAAGCAAACACTAAAATATTTTTTCTTCACAAAAGTTCTAACGCCATGATTATATTTTCTATTCTTAGCATGTCAGAATCTCCGATATGGTGAGTCCGTTTCTCCCTGATTATTCAATGGAAATTTTTACAATGGAAACAAAAACTAAGCGGTTTAGAAAGACTTTGATCATGTTTAATGTAAAAAATTTTCTTCCAGATCTTAGCCTGAATCCAAACAAAATCTATGAATATAAATACGAAGGGGTGGTGAACTTCGGATTCGGGGTCCCAAACCTTGCTGAATCTGGTGTGAAAATAGTTTGCAAAGCCCAGATCACCGGAGCCAGTCCACAAAAATTCATCCTTCAGGTGAGAGTGAAGACTTAAAAATGGGAGCAAAATAATATCAAGAATATGGAACTTGACTTTGTACAAAAAAAAAAAATAAATAATAAAAAAAAAAAAATATATATATATATATAAACATCATATCATGGAAAACCAATTATATAATGTTGGGAAATGTAGGAAATACTCAAGCATGTGGGACTAAAGTGACAAAATTGTTTTTGTCTCTGGTTTACAGATCTCTGATTTGGCTGTGGCTGAGTACAATGGGTTCCCCGGGAAAAATGGCTATGACGCCTCCCCGAAATTGACAAAACACATTGCTGCTCAGCTCATCAAACCTTTTGTGTTTGAATACGCCAACGGCGATGTCGGGGACATCCACGCCTCTCCCGAGATCTCCACCACTGTTGTCAACATTGTCAGAGGAATACTTAGCTTCTTCCAAGTCACTGTGAAGACCACACACATGATCTACGACCTGGAGGAGGTAAATCTCCACTGACGAATGAAGTCCATTCCACACAGCATCTGTGATAGTGGAATGATGTTAGTTGGTTTTATTTATTTATTCTAGATTGGAATCCATGGGAAATGTCACAGTAGTTATGCCACTGAGGAAAACATGGAAACAAAGGAGATGACCATCACTCAGGTTGTAGACGTCAATAACTGCAAAGAGAAAGCAGCTATGTATACAGGAATGGCGACGGCTGTGGAGGACAAGCTCTCCAAAGAGGTTTGTTTTGTCTCAGAATGGATTCAGCTGATTCTAGGCTGGCAAATTAGACAGACTCGTATAACACCTTTCTTCATTTATGTCTTTCTTTTTTTATCTAGAGAGGAGAATCTGTTGTTTCATCAGTGAGAAACATTTACACAGTCAAACCAACAGCAGAAGGAGGGCTCATTACCAGAGCTCACAGTCTGGAGCAACAGCACTTCACTCCCTTCAACGTGAAGGGCGGCACCTACAATATGAAAGCAATGTAAAAGAACAAAACGAATGCACATTTTGTTTGGCTGCAATACGGATCAAGTGCATTAAGTAACCTGTCCCCCAGGAAAGAACTGGTGCTACTTGGTGTGAACGACGCAGGTAGAGCCATCACCTTTGGACCAATGGAAAGCAAAGGAAACATAGTTTACAAGTTTGGAAACGTAGACGCCAATATCCCCTTTATGATGGATAAACTGGAGAATCCCGTACCAAAGGTAATAGTGGCAGACTGGTTTGTCTTCAAAGTCACCAGAGCATTACAAAACAAATGAAAGTACCCAGGTCGAGTTTACTTAAATACGTGCTGTCTTTACCCTTCCACAGGCTGTTGAGTTAATAAAGAGTTTGGCTCAAGCCAACATTTACAGCATTGACAGTTCAAAAACTGAGGATTCTATGAAGTTATATATGCTCATGCGAGTTATTCCCTATGAAGGACTTGATGCTATGTGGAAGCAGTTTGCAGGAAATCCAGCGCAAAGGTGAGTTCTTGCTTTAATTGCCATTTAATCTCTGATGACTGTACATAAAAAAAGAGGACAAAACTATTATACACATATTTGATATACTAGAATGAACAGGCCAGGTTTTTACATATTGAGCAGAAAATATGGCATTCAATATTTGAGAGATAGTTTTATGCTATTACATAGATTACATTAATTTGAAAAGAATTTTGTTTTCCGAATTTACAATTAGAAGAAAAGCTCAACAGTTCTAGTGAATGCAATTAAAAGAGCAAATTAAATGCATCCTCTGATAGTTTTGCTAATCTTCCAGATTTATTTGCAGGATGATCCTTATATTCAGGATTCTCTGTCTCACTCATGATTTTCTTGCTTTTTGCTTGGCAGGTGCTGGTTTTTGGATGCAACTTTTGAAATCGGTGACGCCAAAGTCCTTAAATTCATTGAGAGTAGGTTCGAAGCAGGGGATCTGACTCCAAGTGAAGCTTGGCAAACCTTTCTGATGGTCCTTGAACATCTCCAAGCGACCCCTGAGCTGGTTGAGCAGGCAAAAGTGAGTTCGTTGTGAAGATAGAGAATTAGTTAAACAAGCATGCATGCATTCAAGAAATGCTTTTCCTCTGTTTTATGTCAAAGTGTCTCTGTCTTTCCTTTGTAGGGGTTCCTGAGGATGCCATACAGTAAATCTGATGTCCATCTGTGGCATACTGTGGTGCTTTCCTATGGCTCTCTGGTGTACAAGCACTGTGCCTATCATAAACCTTGTCCAGCGACTGCTGTCCAGGTGACTCCAAATTTACATCTATCCCATTTGTTAATGGGCACTTAACAGAGAAAGGCTCACAAGGATGTTAAAAACCTAGATTTAGGTATCAGAAATGTGTATTTCTGTCACATTAGCCCCTGCTGGACATGGCCATGGAGGCTCTGAGGAGTGGCAACAAAGAAGAGATGATCCTCACTCTGAAAGCTCTTGGAAACGCAGGTCATCCAGACAGCATTAAAACCATCATGCGTTTCCTCCCTGGAGTCGCTGCCACTCCTGTGGATGTGCCACTTCGTGTGCAGAGTACAGCTGTGCAGGCTATGAGACTCATAGCTCCCAGAGACCCACACAGTGTAAGAGCATCAAACGACCTTCAGGAGACTTTATACATACTGATATTGGAGCCGTTTGGTCTTGTGTGGAAAAACAGACCCATTGTGAGGTTGAACATTTCCGACTATATAAATTTAGACATTACTGTAGAAGTAGGTGGCAAATCGTAACATTTGAAAACGCTTCATTGTAATATTTTTTCTTTCAGGTTCAAGACATCACTATGAGTCTGTTCCTGCAGAAGAGTGTTCCCACTGAGATACGCATGCTGGCGTTCATGATCCTTTTTGAAACAAAGCCATCAATGGCTCTTGTGTCCACTGTGACAACACATCTACTCGAAGAAAAAGACCTCCACGTGGCCAGCTTTGCATACTCTTATTTGCAAAGCTTATCCGGATCCAGTACTCCAGACAATCATTTCCTGTAAGTAATACAAAGTATTTGTATGTGATTGCTAATGTTATATGGTAATTTTATTTTGTTTTTCTTTATGTGATGTGTACAATAGCTCAACTGCTTCAAGTGTAGCTGTGAAAATCCTCGCCCCCAAATATGCTCGTCTTGCCTATCACTACAGCAAAGCAATCCGCATGGACTGGTTTGATGGTATCTTTTTCAAATACAGTACTTACTAAAGCAGAAATTTCTTTAAGATGGAATGCAAAAAATATATGACAATATATAATTTTCCCAATCAGACAATTTCCTAATGGGCACAGCGGCAGAAATCTTCATGCTAAGAAGTGCAGCCAACACATTTCCCACTGAGATCATGTCAAAATGGAATTTTCATATTATTGGTAGAATTGTGCAGCTGCTGGAGGTATGATTTAATTCATTACTGCTGAAACGTTTATTAGGGATTAGACATGCTCTCCCAGTCACAAACTACAATCTTTCTACTTCTTTTCATGAAGCTGGGTATGCATGCAGAAGGAATTAAGGAATTGTTTGGTACCAGCATCCCTGGATTTAAAGGAGATTTTAGCTATAGAGATTTTAAGGCTATATTCGATGTGGTGAGTCCCTCGAGCTTCATGGCAAAGTGTCAAATGTACGATGTCTTGTCATTAAATTACTGTGTCATTTTCAGCTTCAAAATTGGGAGGCCTTGCCAAATGATAAGCCAGTCTTTTCAGCTTACTCACGTGTATCTGGGCAGGAGTGGTTCTACACAGACATCAGCAAAGAGGTCATCAGGAATATCGTCATGGTAAGTTAAAAAAAAAATTGAAAAAGACAAAAACAACAAAAAATAAACAAATGTACTACAACACCATTAGAAATGCATACTGTTTATCTCAAAGTAAATAAAGATATCCTACAATCACGCGATGTCGTCTTGTTCTATTTGCAGGCGGTCAGTTCTTCTGCAGGAAAAGCAAGTCCCCTGTGGGCTGTGATGGAAAATCTGCAGAGAGGAACCTCATGGCACTACACGCGGACCTTTTTGATCGTAGAAGCTCGCTACTTCCAAGCCACCACCCTGGGTCTTCCAATGGAGATTACCAAATATTATAACTCAATCAATGGGATCACTGTTAACGGTAAGGCGACAAATGCTTCAGCCTTGCTGCATTCTAAAAATTACTGAGATTTTTATAACATTTTTAAACAAAAAATCCAAACTGAGTTTTTTTTTTTTTTTTTATATATATCTCTCTTTAGCTAAAGCTGCAGCAAATCCACCACCAACTGAACATCTTGCACAGCTTCTGACCTCTGAAATATCGCTGGAGACAGATGGTTTTGTCGGGTAAATATATTTAGTGTTAAAATAAAAAAAAGATACACTTTCAACATGTTTACCAGTAAATGTTTGTATTTCATTTCCTTTCATTGTATATCCAGTGGATGTCTGTACACGTCTTACATGCTGGACTTTTTACATTTATGAGACAAATATTTTACACTTGAACATTTATTTACTGTGGAAAAGAATACACTTTGACTTTTAGTGTTTTCACTATCTTATGATGTCCCATATAACTAACAAAATATTTACATTAACAGTTGATCTTTACGGTACATGAGCTCAGAGGAATTTTATGTTTTCCTCAGAACAAGAATAGCTTCTTCTGTGGGAAAAAGCGATGTGTTTCTTCTTAGGAATTTCCTTCACATCTCTTTTTTATTTTATTTTTAGTTTCTGTCTTGCTACTTGGCTCAGTTTCTGCTAAAAATTATTTTTTTTTTCTGACAACTTCTAGACCTAAATAATATTTTATGGTTTCATCCTCGATGACAAACAGTGTTGGCTCAAATGCACCATATCAGGATTAAATCATGAAACTACCACTAAAATGTCTCACAAATGGAAACAAACTGTAATGCTAAAATGTAGTATCTTCAAAAATATAGTGCACCTCATTTAAAGCAAATAACTGATACTTGGTCTCATCTGTATTAAAAATATTTTTCCATCTACCTAATGGCTTGATCTTTAACAAATGTACCAACAGATGGCAGTAATATTCTATACTTGTTGTTGTTCGGTGTTTTGTTGATACTGGGCTTGACTGGCCGATGTGAGAGAGACGTTTAGCTGCTGAAGTTGATAATATCGTTTGTTGTGAAGACAAATATTCTTCTCATACACCTAATATCATTAATGATACATGTTTTATTTATGTTTTTCTTCAGAGTCACAAAGGATTTCTATGTTTTCTATGGGATCAACACAGATCTTTTCCAGTCTGGTTTTGAGACAAGGAACATAGCCCCCATTGGTGTACCATGGAAATTTACTGCCAAGATCAATATTCCAGAAAAGAAATTTGAACTGGACATCCCCACTTTCAAAGAAGAGGTTGAGCTGTTTTCTATGAGGTATGTCTAAAAAAAAAAAAAAAGAAACACAATTGTCAATATTAGAGACGTTCCGATTTCATGTTTCAGTCTCACACCAGTTGGATAGGACAGTTATCTGACCTGGGAAATCAGGGATCCATATGTTCATTTAGGCTTGAAATCCAACATCTTAAACAACCAACCAGAATGTCCAGGACAATAAATCTTATAGTTTTGTCCACTAATGCTTGAAACTTTTTGCCTTCTGAAAACTCTAGTTTGTTGCCATTGTTTTCCCTTTTCCATGTATTCCTTTTGCTCTAGCAAACATCTGCTTTTTAACATGACACCTCCCTAAAACTTTAATACGGTTTTACTCAAGTTACTTTTAGCCATGTTGGTGCCACCTGTGGAAACCACAGCCGTACACAATAAGCAGACATAAATACGTGCAGATTTTGCAGCTGAATTGGCGAGTTATTTCCGATGTCGGATCGGAATCACAACAACTCCAGTTATAACCCTAAATTATTCTCCTCTTTTCTTTTTTTTTTTACACATCTGCAGTCTCTAAAGCATGTAAGCTACATTTGGCTGTCAATGATCTTGAGCTCACAGCATCATTCGTGTTTATTCAGCGAGACGCCGTCTTTTATCGTCATCAACTGGCCTCACTGTCAGCTAGATGTCATGTTACAACTCAAAAACCTGAAACATTAATGCAGAGGTTTTGTTTTTTCATTCTGATTGAATAAGTTGCATTTACACTGATTGTAACAAGCAATAATTTATCTAAACATGCGGTGTTCGTGTCAGCAGCTGATATTCTCTCCACGATGCAAGAAATGGATCTCTGCTTTCTGATGAACAGATCCGATGTCTATGCAGTATCCAGGAACATCGAAGAGCCAGATCAGCCTAAAATGACACCAGTATTTCCCGCTGATTTCGACTCCAATGAGGAAGTTGTCCATATGGATCCCACTGCAGTGGCACCTGAGTTACAAGAGGTACAGACGGCACCTGGTGAATTGCGAAGATTTAGTTGACTTGGTACAAATTCTTGTTTACATTATTTCTACGCTCTAACAGACCCTGAGGGCAAACGTCTGGCATCCAGCTTCGAAAATGTGTACCAAGAGTAATGTCTATGGAGTGGGTGTCTGTGTGGACTATGAGATCAAGAGACAGTTTTACCATGAGGAATTCCCTCTGTACTATTTCCTGGGATACACCAGCATGTCACTCAAAGTTGTTCCAGGTAAGTAAGTGTTCAAGAACACACAAAGGCATGACCTTAGCAACTGAACAAATTTTTCAATTTAGGCGATCAGCTCGGACTGAGCAGTCAGCCGCCAAAACGTTCATGAGGGACGTAGATCAGTGAAATCCAATCTAAATGTTACGTTTCTGCCTACTTGACAAATACAATCACTGCTACTATCAAGTATTACGGCATTTCCATCGTGAACTTAGACTGATACAGCAATCCTTTCAAGATGCTTCATGTATAGATATATGAATAATTTTCCAACCACTTCAGCTGTGTGAGTTTTGATTTGAACAGAAAAACTCTTTAAAATCTTTAAATGAAGTCTAACATAAAGGTAAACTGTGATGACTTTAAAAAGGTTTGAGAGATGGACTTATGTAACCCTACAGCAGATTTTCATGCTTCCAGTTTAGAAAACCAACTGTGAACAATTAACAAATTGCTAATATCAACAGATATTTCATATGCTGGCATGAATACACCTAAAAAAAATTCATTCTTCAAATTCACACTTCATCATTATATAATATCCAACTAAGCTTTTTCAAAGCTACCAGAGTCCTTTTTGACAGACTTTTTTTTTTTTTTTTTTTTAATCTCAAACAACATGGATTACCTTTGCTGATGTAATTTAGTTAGTGTTTTCGCCAAAACAATAATTTTGATGTGGATTTTGAACTCTCCTAAATATCAAGTCTGGAGAACATCAAACTGGACTCCCCTGTGTGGCCTCAAATTCGAAAATTTGTTCTGCTGTTGACCTTGTTACATTACTCCTTAAGGATCTGGCAGAGCGCTCCTTTTTTTTTTATCATCATTCTTTTCAACATTCTCTGATACACAATATAATTCATAACATATAATTGTCAGTCTCCTCAAAAACACAAGTTGTGTAGGTGTTCATATTATTGTGTCAACTTCAATAGACGTCTCTCTGAAATTTCTTTGCTAATGTGCCCTTTGTACCGTTATTAGTCCAGGCAACTAAACCTGTTGACAAAATCCACTTTGAGCTTAATGCTGGCTCCAGCAGACATCCAATGGGTGTGCGCCAACTGCTCGAGACTCTGAGGAGGCTTTCCAAGGTATTTGCCCACTCATGCAATGCTATTATTGCAGCACCTGTTTTAGCGTTTCATTAAATTCAAATATTCCTCTTCCTAATTTCTGCTTACAGGAAGCTACCCAGCGAATAAATCTGTCTTCAGGTTCAGCCTCAAGTGCCAGAGGATCTTCCTACAGCCAACCTGACATCCTAATGGAAGTATGCTAAAGAAAAAGACACGCAGATAGTTTGAGTTTATGAGATGGGCTTTTTACACTGAGAAAGGTCATTATGGAAAATGTGTGTACTTTAATTTCTTGATCCCATCAACCATGTGATGATGCAGATTCACCCAGGCATTTTTATAGCCATGAACAGTACGCTATGTGTACCTGACGATCTGTACGCTCTCATTCCTCAGAGGTGGGACTCAACACCTGAACCGGTCTTTGTTTTCAAAGCACTAGCCATGAGTGGCAACCAGAAGCCTGACGGTTATGATGCAGCCTTGTACTACACACCTGAGGAAAACAGTCAGAACGCCCAACTGATCGTGTCAGAAGTTGGAGTGAACATGAACTGGAAGATGTGTGTCGACTCTAGTGTGGTTGCCCATGCTGAGCTGAAGGTATGTTCAAAACCAAAATAGGTTTTTATTTGCTTTTCCTACATATGTACATATAACACACATACATTAATATCATTCATGTTTTTTTCACCTTCAAATAACATTTTTACATTAAATCTCATGTCGCAAAATTCTGCTGTCTGATGCAGTGCCTTCTGACGAATTATGAGCGCCTCGCTTAGGTTAAGTATATGAAGTACCAGCAAGTACCACGGTGGTCCGTTCAAAATGGTCTAAAAACTTAATGTGGGACACTCTGGTTACCATCTTGTACTAGAAATGGCAGGAAACCTTTTTAGTCACATCTTGGGTTAAAAAGAAGACTGCTGTTTTTCCTTCTGCGCCAAAGACAGCACAAATTTCCACTCTTATAAGAGAAGAAAGAATTTAGACAAGGAAAATTAGGCTCATTTTGTGCAAATTTCACAAATCAAAAAAAAAAAAAGAAAGAAAAAAATCGAAACTTTGGTAGTGCTGAGTAAAGAGGTCAAAGAAGACAATTTATTGACATCACGTGTTTGCTGCAGATCTGAAATGCAGAAATGGATGCAAGTTAACACATTTTCGTGTTTGTAGATTCGCTTCAGCTTTGATTCCTTGTGTTTGTTGTAGACACACGTTAGATGGGGAGCTGAGTGTCAGACCTATGAAATGTCGATGAAAGGTGCTGCTGTTCCCAGTCCCAAGCCAACCCTTATGGCCAAAGTGCACTGGACCAAAATCCCAGAATACATGCAGGAGATTGGCACAAGGTGAGCCTCGGTGAAAAACGCGCTCAATTTCCCTCAAGAAAACAACAATGTGACGGAAAATGAGACGCGTGAACTGAAACTGTACAAGTAACTATTTAGAGATATCTGAGTTTTTAACAGTGACTTGTTTTACATTTTAAAAGAGATTTTACTTTTTTCAGAATTGAAAGCTACATCCCCGGTGTAGCTTTCCTTCTTGGCTTCTACCAGGAAAATGAGAGAAATGCCGAGCGCGAGGTGTCTTCATCAGTTTCTGCTTCCTCAGCAGACAGCATTGATGTGAAGATTAAGTTTCCAGAGGTATCATAAAAAACACTCACTACATTTTTTTGTGTTTGTAATTGAAGCGCTAAATCCTCACATTGCATTTAACTAATCATTTGGATGGATTTCTCTTTTTCTCTTTTGTTGTCAACAGTATACTTTATACCGGAAGGCTATGTCATTTCCAGTCCTGTCTGCCGGTTACCAGTACATTCCACACGAGACAAACACAACATTAGATGAATTTGGACGAGCATAACAACATGTAAGGACTCTAAATTACTTGAAGCTTGATAGAATATTCCTGTAATCATCTGTCTTATTGTTGCAGTTGTCTTTCTGTATTTGCATGTACACATGTCTGAGTGGAAGTGTTTTGACAGATTTCTGTGAAAAGCAAAAAAACAGCCAGAAGCTGTGCCAGTTTTACTTTCCTCAAAGTATTTTTTTTTTTTCTTATTGCAGAAAGATGGCAAAGCCCAGATGGGAGCCAGCTGTCTGATGCGCCATTGTAGAGACAACACTGAAAAACAAATCCCACTGCTGTCTTGAAAGTCATGATTATATTATATTATGTTTAAAGATTTAATAGTAATAGGTCAGGGCTGGTCAGTATTGTGAAAATCCTTTTCATACCACATTCATCAAGAAAACAACAAAAAAAAAAAACCTCACAATTAAAATGCAAAGCAAAATATGTGTTTCTTTGCTTACTTTATTCATGAAATGATGACATACGAGTAGCTGAAGTATAGCTGCAGATTTTTCCCAAGCACTTGATAAAAGTTACAGCATGACCGAATCACTGAGAGCTGCCACCACACCAGCTGTTGTACAATCTAAGCCCGTCATTCTGTATCTCACTACTATATAAAGTTAGCCGGTAATCAGCAGAGATGATGAAATTCCTGGAAATTCACAGATCAAGTCATTATCTGTCTTATCTGAAGCTGACTTTGTTCCTTAAAAAACAAAAAAAAGCAATTTCTATCATACTCACTTGTGCAGAATAAGTCACCTCATTAAATGCAAGAGATGGAGTGGAAACTACACGAAACGCAGTCCAAATGGCTGGCGGCCTTGTCTGCTCCACCTGCCACCTTAGGCAAATTAGCTGTCGCTGTTAACAGGACCTGTTATAATCCAAATACCTGTTTAGTTGTCACAATAATGAGAGTTGTGGTTGACTTTTGGAGTCACAACCTGAATCATAAATGCAGATGTCGGGGTGGTGGGGGTGGGGTGTGTTCTGCTGGGAGAGACGGATGTTTGCAAGGTCTGTGTGACCTGTTCTGTTTGCTTGGTCGGGGGACCAAACAGGGATGTTTGCAGATACGAGTACACAGTGACACTACAAATGCCCTTAAAGTTCAGCGCCCCGTCACACTCTGTTCCCTTTGGCAAAAAGCAAAATGTGGTTGGTTCGAGTTTTATCCATTGGCATACTTTAGAACGCCTTTCCCGGGTATGTGACAGTAGCTGCAGTACTTTATGAATAAATGAGATTATACTGAAATTAATTGGCACTCGTGAACAGGGATCACTTGTAATAAATGTGCTATGCCATCTGCCAAAAATAATAAGCACATCCGAACTAAAGACTGGCTGTAGGGACAACTTCCAACTCCTGTCTGGATTGATTTAGCCAGATGGTGTTGAATTGCAAGGAAAGATTTTGCCATCAAAAGCTGCACAGGATGAGCCTAATTATACCAGCAGCATTATGTTCCATTTTTATCACTAATATCCTGAAGTATTTCAAGACGACAGGCAAATCTGTTACGTCAACTGCAAGATCTGCGTGACATTGTGGTTGCGTAGGAGATCAGGACGGCCTGACCTTGAGCTGATGTGACTTCAGCCGGTGACTTCAGCCAGGTAGAGAGCATCCGCGACTGACTGATCTGGTCATTTGGAGGAGGAGGGTTTGGCCGCCTTTTTACTGCCGCTCACTCTGTAATTGTGCCGTGCCTCATTAGGTGCCAAATCCATCTGAGAACAGCTGATAGGAAAACCATGGCAACAGACATTTTTACCAATTGTAGCTTCTACCTCATGTGTGTCCGGGAGAATTTGTAGAGGAACAAAGAATGTATAACCGCTTTTGTTAGAAATAGCAAAGTGACACCTTTTTTTTTACAAAATGATTGAGGTTTCAGCAGAAAATGTACACTATAAAGAAAAAAACATGAATGATCTCAAACCGCTCGCAGAAATTCCACATATATTGTTTCAGAGACCAAAAAAGGACTTTGTTGGTGGTATTTGCGGCTCACAAAATACAACTATATTATGTGTTTTAGTGAGTGAGCACTAGAGGACAGTGTTGACTAAATCTTAAATTATGCCTGGCACAAAAAGGCTGGATCAAGTCAGCATTCGCTCATTTGAGAGAAATGGCTATGCACTGGATGTTGACATTAAGGACACGGATAAATATGTGGCTTGGCACATTTGAGGTGCTCCTCCCAACTCTCTGGGCTGCAGAGAGAGCACATATTTTATCCTCATGTACATATAAAAGATAATAAATAATGCTCCCTAAATCTTGAGATTTTGCACAAAAGCGAACAACAGTAAAACTCTACAAATATTTCTAAATCTTGAATATTATTTTGAGGTACAAGCAGATGGTAAACTCACAAGGGATATGCAAAGTTCCTTACTAAATTAAGCATGAAAAAGCTTTGCACAGTCACAGTCATATCTCAGTCAGCCATACAGGATTCTTATTAAAAGGAAGCTGGTTTTAGACGAGGGAAACGGTAAGTGAAGGACTAAGCAGGTAACTGTAAGGCTCCACAAATTGCCTCAGCTTTCAGTTTCCCCATTTTAAAAAAGAGGGTTTGCACGTGGACACATAACGTGATTGTATCACAGACATCTTTAATTCAGCAGACCTTGCCACGGACAGCTCCTGAAGGCTCAAACCTCCCGTCCTATCAGTCAATAGTTTCACCATCACACTCACCAAATGAGCTTGTTGTTATGTTCCAAAGATATCAACAAAGTACTTGTGCCACGATTTCTTTTAAAGAAATCTTAAGAAAAAATCCCTCAAATTGAGCATTACAATTATTTTTGGATTATGAGTATTGATAATGACACATTTCACAGCGCTGTGTTACCACTATAATATACACTGATCTATATGTCACATATTATTTTGAGAAGCAGCTCATTTGGTTGTTTTTTTTTTTTTCTTTAACAGAGCTGCCGACTGCTGCAAATGTAAGATCCCACTCTGACGACTGTGAGGGCTGGAACTTTGTCTGGAGAACAGAGGTTTAGCTTTTACTAAGCAAACTATGACCAGCTTCTATAGGCTTTAGCGCAATAACCAAAGCATTTTGTTAAGCTCTATGAGAGTTTCAGAGCAAGTTCTCAATGGGCTAAGATATTTATTGCATGTCAACAAAAAAGTAGCAACCCAACCATAAGAAACTGATTTATTTTTAAAAACCAAGTTTATATTAACCTCAAAAACAGTTATTGATACTGCTAAAAACACCCAAACAAATGTAAAAATAGACATCCTTATAGCGTCTTTAATAAAAAAGTAAATATATTATCAAAAAGATGGTCAAAAGTTATTATTAATAGTGTGAAAGTACTTCAAAATAACAACAGGTATTATCAGGAAAAAAATACAGTTCCTGGAATGACCATTAGGGATGAAGGTACATTTTTATATACAGTATCCCCATTAAGTAAAATTGCTAAAAGCCACAAATGCATGTATGATCGTGGGCGTGTTTTTTTTTTTTGAGTGACAGCTGCAGTGCAGTGGTGTAAACGGCTACCTGTCATCACTTTAACTACTTAGCACTGCATCCATGCAGGTTTCCAGTGAGGTCAGGTCTGCCAATGGGAGGCTATTATTTTTATGGCACCTACCTTGAAGTATTATAGTCTAACTATATATATATATATATATATATATATATATATATATATATATATATATATATATATATATATATATATATATATATATATATATATATATATATATATATATATATATATATATTTTTTTTTTTTTTTCTCCTTTTTTAATGCTGTTGGTTGAGCCACTGCAGCAAGGACAACCAAACAAAATATCTCTCCCCATCCTCACCAACTAGCACATGAAATTCCTGTTTCTGGTCTTTCTCATCAGCTGTTGGCTTGAATGAAAAGAACCATTTTTGAATTGAATTCAGATATGCAAGGTCACTAGTGGACTGTTTTGCATTGGAATTTATGGTTCAATGTGGGCATGTAAATGCCACTAAGTCTACATGAGAGTTTTCAATGTGCGCAAATTAGTGATGTGAAATCCGACTCCTTGAAGGGGAAAGAGTCCTTTTGGATCCGTCACAACTCAGACTTCTGTCCAATAAATCCTGAATCTCTCGGCTCTGTATAAACAAACGTCAAAATCCTGCCAGTGAAACAAGAATTCATTATCTCTAATTATTAAGAAATTATCTCTAAAAATTAAGAAATACATATAGTTACAACCTGGTTAAAAAACTGTTTTGTTCTCAATCCTTTGATTTTACATCGATGACAACTCAGAGGGGCATGAAGCTTTTTGTACCATGCCAGGAAAGTTTATATAAAAGCATTAAATTTATTTCTAATATGACTGATTGACAGTTGGCTCAGCCACTGGCTAGCCACTATGGCTTCCTCATTCGTAATCGTAATGATCGGGCCCTTTTTGTTAATGAGAATTTGTTCTCAAACATTTACCTGGTAAAGTAAAAGGTTTAAATTATTAAATAAATAAATAAATTGTCATGTTACCACACGTAGCAAAGCAACCACCAGTTTAGATTAACCCAGCTTCGGGTAAACTGTCATTTTTGATTTGCCGTCGAGTCAACATGTTGAGCGGTACATCCTGCTGACGGCAGCTCTGCAGATATTTTGGCAGGGTTCGGCTGAAGGAGCTGGGAGCAAAGCTAACTTTGATTGACATGTGGCCGGGCGCGTTGCCGTCTCCTTCCGAAGCAACATGGCTGCAAACTGCACAAAGAATAACAGGCTTCAAAACCGGTCTTCGGAAACCAATGGGTCACTAACCCAGTGCTTTGTCTATTATTATTATTATTATTATTATTATTATTATTATTATTATTATTAACAGTCTATGTCCAGGACAGATGTTAACTTGTGAATATATCAGTAACTTGTACGAATGATTTGTAATTATTAACCCCCCTGATGTGAGTATTGGTATGTGAGTAACTGGTAGTAGGATTAGATTCTCTGTACCAGAAAAACTAAAAAAAAGAAATCTCCGCACTGCCTGCCGCAGCACAGCAGTAGAAGAACCTACAATGCCGCCTAGCGGTCGGGGGTTTAATTACAGAGTGAGACAAACTACACAGAAGTTTAAATGCTAGCGGCGGCGTTGGCGCCATGTGTTGCCAACATGTTTACCTGCTGAGCAGAAGCATAAATCAGGCTTTAACCAACCTACAGATCCTTGTGATTAACTCGGATCTGCAGGGATTTATACATCACCAATGCACATGGCATGATGTGATCTCTAAAAGGAAAAGTTGCCTAGATCATTTTATAAAATTGTCTGTTGGTATTCAAACTTTCAAGCATCTTGGCATACATTCACCTTTAGTAAGACTTCACACCGTTTTATAAATAGTGTTTTGTTTTTTTTATGATGCTCAAGCTGCTCTAACTTTCTATCCTATACTTTTAATCCACAAGTGGAAAACATGGTTAACCAAAGTAACCATTTTTCCTTTTTCTTCTTGCTCCTCCTCCATCTCTTTCTTCACCACTGACATTCATCTTTTATGAAATATTTCAATTTATATAATCGTGTATTATATTTTTTTAAAGGAACTACAAACTGTGTTTAATAAGTGAAGTGAAGGAGTGGTTCTTGCCAAACAGTAAATGAAGCTTGGCAATGTTAATGGCAATGTTTTCCAAAGCATCACAAGAGATTTAAATATCAGGGTTGTGTAATGTACAGAATTTGGCTCTGCGTTTTGCTTTGAGTTTCTCTTTCAGACTCGTTTTAGTGATTTCGTAAAAGAGATGACTAATCAACTGTTATACATCTTACCTATAAGTAAGCTATAAATGTCACTCTTTCATTTATTAAAAACATATACATAAAACAGACAAACAATACTAAAGTCTTTAGTATTTCTAGCACGCCATATTTGAAGCGAGTAACTGATTTGAAGCTTAACATAAACCAGGGTTCACATGAAATGCCTCTACATTATTGTGAACATTTTTTTCTTTATTATATTATTATTTCCATGCATTGCGTAAAACTCAAAGTCAGTATCAGTTTCTATTCTCAGCGTCTGTTCCTATGATCACGAAGAGCTGGGATTTTATAGCAGTTACGAAGTTATGGTTGGAGTTTACACTCGTGAGGAAAGGGTGGAAGTTTCCATGAAATGTGTTTTGGTAGTTGTGAACGACTGTATTGTGTGAATGTCCTCTGAATCTTATCTAGAGGTACCAAATCCTGGGGCAGCTTTAGCCACTGTAATGTTTTGGGATTATCCTGAGCTGTACAGAAAGAAGATCACAAATCCATAAACCCTGTTAGTGGCTGGCTGCGGCGAGGCTCCCTGCATGCACCTGCCATCACCCTCAACTTCAACAATAAAAATCTATCTCTTTCCTCTTCTATTTGTGGATCAAAATAAAACAGCCTAGTAGCAAAGGCATGCAGCTCCTTACATTAAGTCTAATAGAAACCCATTCTCCATGCTGAAACCCTGACCTCAGATCAGCGACCGCGCCTTAACTTCAATCTCAGCAACATGACATGCTTAGTACAAGATCCAGTGTAATATCAAATTAATGAGAATAATTCCTTGCAGAGCTTTGCTGCTTCTTAAAGATAGATGCTTGTTTTTGTTTCCTTGCTTGCAGTTTGTCTTCATTAAGTTTTGCAATTCACATCAAATTCTTCTCTCTCAAGATTTGTTTTGCTTTTTTCAAGCAAATAGCTAAAAAAAAAAAAAAAAAAAAAAAAAAAACCATCTACAAACAAATTAGACCTAAATTCAGAGTGAACAGTAGATTTCCTGTAGATTATATTTAAAAAAAAAAAGACAAGAAAGAGTATTTTTTTAAAAATGGCTTTAGTGGCTTTCTGTGCATGTAATGGTTTTTCAGGGCTCAACGTCAACCACCACCAAAGGGAGTTATTATCTCCAACAGAAAGCGCTGCTCCTGAAGTGCACTAGGTATTTTGCTGACAGTTGAGGCTTTTCTGGTGTTATTCCTTTGTATAAGTAAGTAACATATCTAATGTGTGTGTCAATGGCAGATAGGCTGAGCATCTGCCAGGCACTAATTTTTGACCAATGAAAGAAGCTAAAGCTTACCTGACTTGGAACTTTAATGAGATGGGAACCTAAACTAATAATTTAATACAGAATGTGAAAAGAGGTACTTCACGTGTAAAGTATGAGAAAATAATGTGTGATACAAATGTGAACGCTTGTAGTCAGTAATGAACAAAACAGGACCTCTTTAGGTCAGGGTTAGGCAATTCCAGTGCTCGAGGGCTGCTACCCTGCAATGTATTTGATATTTCCCTGCTTCAACACATCTGATTCAAATGAATGGATCGCCATCAGTTAGTCATCGAAGGTTTACAAGTCTGTTAATTACATATTCATTTGAATTAGGTGTGTTGAAGCATGGACATGTCAAAAATATGCAAAGTAAAGACCCTCAAGGACTGGAACTGGGTAACCCTGCTTTAGGCAAAACAAACTCAAGTATTATTCCAAATGAATGCAAGACAAAGTTATTTAATTTTGTTGTTATAATAATACTTTCATACTCTTTGTCAAAGCACATATTCTGCACTGGCTGAAAAACCAGAAAAACAGCAGAAACACATGCATGTTTGCAAGCATTTCCTATCACTGAGTGACCTTTTTTATTCAATTGTCTAATAAAAGTCATCTAAAAGCTGCCTTTTGCTGTCTAAATGTTTGTAGGACATTATGCTCTTCACTGGAATCATGTTCATAGGTTGAACGGTTTTGCACACCATGTGCCAGTCTGTGTAGACATTATACGGACAAAAGCAATCGGACGCCTAACCACATCATTAACAAGGACTGTATGTCACACTATTCAAAAACATATACTCTGAGGAGTTGGTACCTTTTTTGCAGATATAACAGCATCCAGTCTTCTTGGACGATTTCCACAAGATTCTGGAGTTTTTCCTCACAAAATTTGTTCTCATTCATTCTGTAGTCTGGCATTGATGTTGAATGTGAAGCTCTGGTTCGCAATCTCCATTCTAGTTCATAGAAAAGGTACTAGATGGGGTTAGGGTCGGGGCGACTCATCAAACCGTGTCTTTATAGTCCTTCCTTTGTGAACTTGGGCACAGTCATGTTGGAATGGAGGCACAAAGTTGAAAAGTGCTCCAAAATGTTTCCGTATTTTGAAGATGTTACGTTTGGAGATGAAGGGCCCAGCCCATATCGCTATCCCTCCGCCACCAAACTTGATAGTTGCACATTGCAGTCAGGCAGTCAACGTTGTCCACCAAACCCAGATTCGTCCATCTGACTGCCAAACTGAGGATCATGGTTCGTCTCACCAAAGAAGGCATTTTTTACTGCTGCGACTGCTGTCCAGTGGTGGTGTGCTTTAAACCTCACCATAATGATGATGATGATGATGCGAGGCTTGGATACAGCTGCTCGGCCACGGGAACCCATTCCATGAGGCTCATAGGACACATTTTTGTGCTCACATCAATGCCGGTGGAAGTTCAAAAGCTTCTGAAGTTCCTTCAGCCGTGGAATCAACAGAGAGTTGGAACTACTACCAAAAGTAGGGGGGGTGGCACAAAAAAGAGAAAAAAAGGAGAAAGGGGAAAGAAAAGAGAAAAAAAAAAGAGCCCTTGGAGATTGTTATTGTTATTGGTGTCGTGCTCTGGTCTTCCTGCCTTGATAGTCTAGGGGTTTTTTTTTTTTTTTTTTTTTTTTTTTTTTTTTTTTTTTTTTTTTTTTTTTTCTTTTTCTTTTTCTTCTTTCTTTCTCTTCTAATCTTTCTTTCTATCTTTCTATCTAACCATTGGCCAGGCCCTGCCTTCCGGGGTTGCGGTGCTGCCCATGCTGTGGGGTGGGTGCGGGTGGCGCTGGTGGCCTCAGGGTCCCATATCCACAGGGACAGTAGTATTGATTGATGGGGCCTGCTGGGCCTGGGAGATGGGGTTATCGGTGTGCCCCCCCTTCCCCGGCTCCTCCGACTGGGGCGTCTCTGTATTGCATGTGGTGTCCCTTGGTGTGCTAGTAGGTTGGCGCTGCCCCTTGATCCTGGCGGCAGCGGTGAGTGCCGCTCCGACGGCCACGGCCGGGCTGGGGAGGGGTGGGTTGGCGGGCGGGGGGCGGGGGGGGTTGGTGGTGGGGGGGATGCGGGCGGGGTGGCATGCGCTGGGGGTCCGGGTATTGCTACTCCCGTCTGATGCTATTGCATTAGATACGGACGGTGGGCTGGGTTTGGGGGTGGGGGGTGGGGGGGGGGGGGGTGCGTGCGGTCGGCTTCCGGGGGTGGCGCGGGGAGGGGGATCGGGTTGTGCGCCGCCGCCGTGGATCCCTGGTCGGTGCGGCCCCGTGCGGGTCCGGCCGGGGGCCTCGCTGGGGTCGGCCCTGGTGTCCGGCCTGCGGCTGGGGGCGTGTGTCGGCCCTCTCGCGATGCTGGTGCCCCTTTGTGGGGGAGGTCCCTGACGGTGGGGCGTGGCTGGCGGCCTGGCTCCTGTGACTGTGTGGGGCTCGCAGGTGATGCGCCCCTGGTCCTGGTTGCCCGTCTCCCCACCACCCCCTCTCTCATATTTGTATATTTATTAATAAAAAAAAAAAAAAAAAAAAAAAAAAAAAAAAAAAGGGGGGTTTTATATGTATGTACGTATGTGTATGTGCAGGTGTGTATATATGTATATACACGTATTTAAAAAAAAAAAAAAAAAAAAAAAAAAAAAAAAAAAAAAAAAAAAAAATGAAATAAATAAATAAATAAATAATAATCAAAGTAATTATTATTAAAAAAAAAAAAAAAAAAAACCCTCCCCAAAGAGACAAACATGACAAGAAGAGCTGGGGCCTACAGGGGACATCCACCCTGTAGGTGCCAGTTTCTTATTGTTTTTAATGCACCATGACCATATATAAATTATTATATATATACACAATAGAGAGCACTGGTATGTGTAGGGAGTGCTCACCATACATGTACCAGCTACTCTTTTTAATGCATCCAAATACATTAACAAAGGAACGGAGTGAGGGAGGGATAATAATTAAAAAAAAAAAAAAAAAAAAAAAAAAAAAAAAAAAAAAAAAAAAAAAAGTGTGTGTATATATGTGTATATATATGTATATATATATGTGTGTATATATATGTATAGAGATATATGTAACAATAAAAAAAATAAATAAATAAATAAGTAAATAAAAAATATATAAAAAATTGAGAGATCAATAGGCCAGGTGGGGGGGGAGGGGGGTAACATGAGGGACTACCAGGGGAGCATGTGCTGGACGGCCCCTGCAGGTCGCTGGGTGCCCGGGGATCCGGCCCGCGCTCCTACTGTCTGGGTCTTGTCCTGCGGGGGGGTGCCTGGGTCTCGGGGGGGGCCGGGGCTGCTCCTTGGCTGCGGCGCCTGGTACCGGGGCTGACTACTGGGAGGGGCCCCCTGGTTGGAAGTAGTGCGGTGGTGGCCCACCGGCCGGGTGCGCCGGATGTGTTGGCGGGCTCCTTTTCCCTGGCCTGGCGTGGCCTCTGGGTGTCGGCTGTGTCCCCCCCCCCCCCCTGCCCCCTGTTCCTGTCCCTCCGCCTTGGCTCTGTAAGTTGGCGACTGCGGGTGGTGGCTGCCTCGGTCCCCCGGGGCTGCTCGCTCTGCCCGTGTTTCCTCTCGCCGCCTCCCTCCCCTCTCGCCGCCTGGCCCCCCCCCCTCTGCCGGCCCAGTGCTGTTCGGCCCTGGGAGTCTGGTGTCACCGCTGTGGCGGCCGGACATGTGGCGGTGCCCCGACGCTGGCGGACCGTGACGGCACCGTTCTTGCTTGGCGGGGACGCGCCATGGTGGGTTGCCTGGGGATCCGGGGGCGCCCCGCGCCCTTGTCTTCCTGGACTTGTCAGGCCCCTTGCGGAGGTGATTTGACATGGAAGGGGAGGTGGGACCGGTGGCCGCCTTCTCCTCTGTCCTGCTCTGCTGGGTGGGTTGGCTGCAGCCGCCTCTTGAGGGGGGGGCATGGGTTGGCCTGGGGGCGGGGGGGCAGGGGGGCGATGACCGGTGACGATGGGAACCAACAAGGGCTTTGTAAGAATAATTACTTTAGTAAAGTTAAAAATAACTATTCAAAGGAAGGAGGTATGTAAATGATTTGTTGTTGTCATTTTTTATTGTGATTATTATCATATTTTTGTATATGTAGTATTTATGTGCACAAAGAATTATGAGTATGTAGGTATTACCATATATATATATGGGTTTCCATGTTGTCGGTGTGCATGTACATGTGTGTGTGTGTGGTACGTGTGTGCGCATTTACACGAGTGTGTGTGTGTGTGTGGGGGGGGGGGGTAGGGTGTGCGTACACGTGTGTATGTGGGTGTATGTGTGTGTGTGTGTGTGGGGGGGGGGGGGGGGGTAGGGTGTGCGTACTCGGGTGTATGTGGGTGTGTGTGTGTGTGTGTGTGTGTGTGGGGGGAGGTAGGATGTGCGTACACGTGGGTATGTGGGTGTGTGTGTGTGTATGTGTGTGTGTGTGGGGGGGGGGGGTGCGTACACGTGTATGTATGTGTGGGTGTGCGTGTGCATGTACGTGTGTGTGTGTGTGCGTGTGCATGTGCATGTACGTGTGTGTGTGTGCGTGTGCAGGTACACGTGTGTGTGTGTGTGTGTGTGTGCGTGAGAGTACACGTGTGTGTGTGTGGGTATATGTGTCTGTGCACGTGCGTGTGTGTGTGTGCATGTGTGTGTACATACACATGTGGACGTGGGTGTGGGTGAGTGCAAACACATGTGGAGGTGTGTGTGTGTGTGTGTGTGTGTGTGTGTGTGTGTGTGTGTGTGTGCATGGGAGTACACATGTGGAGGTGTGTGTGTGCGTGTGTGGGTGTATGTGTACATGTGCGGATGTGTATATGTGGGTATGTATGTGTGTTTGTATGTATGCATATATATAGATATATATAAGTATGCACTAGGTGTTTATATGTTGCTGTGTATATGTAGATGCATTTCTATATGTGTATTAATTAATGTATAGGTATATATATATATATATATATATATATATGGACAAATACAGGATATATGTATATGCACATGAAACTAAAAAGCACAGGTGCACATGATTGTATTAGAGTATATTAATATGTATGAATAACTACTTACTGATGCACATGTATCTTACATACATAATGCTTCGAGGTCAACACACGGATCATTGCTGGGTGTATGTATACGGGTGTGTGTGTGTGTGTGTGTGCATTGTGCATTGAGGTACAAATTGAGTTGCTCTGTTTACAATGTATAAAGAATATGTACTAGATAACAGCATACATGTCCACATATGTATGTGTATGTATGTATGTAGGTATTATATATGACTATTCAATACTGCGTCCAACACCCCCCCAACGCTCAAACGATCAGAAATGTGATTGTAAATATGAAACTCCTCCTCCTTTTTTCCTCTATTTTCCTCTATCTTCTTTTTCTTTTCTTTTTTTTTTTTTTTTTCTCTTTTTTTTTTTTGCTTATAACGACTGATTGTCTTGTGTCCACCTTTTACCCCTTAAACAACACATTATAAACTTCTTGACAAATATTACAACATAGACACCAAACTGCACCACCACTGTCTTGTCTCTTTCTTCTGCTCTCTCTCTCTCCACTTTCCACACCCGGTGACTATAGCCCTCCTCTGCAGAACATTTACACCCCTCTCTCCGACTCTCCCTTTACTTTTATCTTGTTTGATTTCTCCAGGGATCAATAAAAATATAAGTTTGACTGTTATGAGGGCTGGTGAAGGTAGCACACTTGCACACACTCACCCACACACACAAAACACCCTTGGTTACCAGATTAAAATGCATATATACAACTCCGGTTATACCAACATGGTATCAACCATAAATATATATGCAAACAAGGGTAAGAAAAAAAAAAAAAAAAAAAAAAAAAAAAAAAAAAAAAAAAAAAAACAGAGAGTTGGTGACTTTTACGCAGCATGAGCCTGAACAGTCACGGATGCCGGTCTGTGATTTTACATGGTGTTTTGCTTCATGGCTGAGATGCTGTTGCTCCTAAACACTTCCACCCTCTCATATCACTTGCAGGTGACCGTGGAATATCCAGCAGGGATGACATTTCATGAACCGGCTTATTGCACCTCCCACCACAGCACCACCCATGAAGAGTGACCCAAAGTGTATCACAAATGTTTGCAGGTAGCCATATATGGCTTGATATGTTACACCTGTGGCAACCGGTCTGATAGAAACACCTGAATTCAACAATTAACAGATATGGCCCAATACTTGTGTATTTTCACAGCCATTTCAGAAGCAAATTCAATAATCTTAAGAACTGATAGGATGCACTTGCGACTTGGTAAACAACTAATACCCTTTTGATCACCAACAACTTTCATTCTGTCTGACAGCAGCACTTGAAAGAGTAATTAAATATAGATTATCATTGGTTCTTTTTTACATACCAGGGATAAACTACAACATTTTAAGTTACAGTTTGGTTTTGTAACTCTTTCATTCAATAATGTTTGGTTCATAATTAAACTTTATTATCCCAGCAGCCCTCAGCCTTTGATTTTTATTGTGAATACGACATGAACAGGTAAATGACCACTAGGGGGCACTGATGATCTTAGCACGAACGCCAGGAGCTTCACGTGTGGAGCCTCCATTCTATTTTTACTTATGGTGAAAATTGTATGCCTTTCTGTGCAGATCACTGCCATTTTCCCATTTCATCCATTTGACCCATAAAATCATACATACCCAATAAAACATGTCTCTCAGAAATTAAAATAAAAAAAGTGAAAAAGTAATGCATAAAGATACAACTTTTTAGATGCTTTTTGCAGCATTTGAACTCACCAAGCAGCCTCTTAGACATCAGCCTGTTATATGCAATATTTCAAAGCTGATGTAATTATCATTTCTCTCTGACAATTATGTGAAAAAATAAGGCAGGTACATGGAAAATGTTGGTGCTGCCAAAGCAGGTAAGTCAGTTCCCTTCCCTTCTCCAGAAACACAGTTACTGCCAGAGGATCCTTGATAAGTGAGCAGCAGAAATAGTAAAAAGTGTGAAAGAGTAGCTGTGAAGTAGCTTTGAGCATTCAACAGCTAAGAATACTGCGATTCTTCATGTGAAGTCTTATAGGCTCTGTATCTGTGGCAAAAGAAGGCCACTGATCCCTGTGACTGTGAAGAGCTGTTGCCTTGGCAACCTCACAGTTTATCAAGGTTCTAGGTGGCAGAAAACGAAAGAGTCTACTGATATTTTTCACACATATACTCACACACAGTGCAGGCAACAACGAGGAATGCATTTAAAGACTGACTTTTTTGGGGGGGAAAAAAACACACACGTGGCCTCTCATGATCTCAGTTTTATTTATGTCTAAACAACCAATAAGGACAGTAAGGGAAAACGTGCCCGTATGTAAAAAGCTGCATTGGAAATTCTATACATCATCTTATTCTGTATTAGTCAACATTTACATACTGGGGTGAGCAGGTGGCAAAGCGACAGGGTGATTAGAGATTAGCTATGAAAGGGGACTTGCTGGTTTGATCCCTGCAAAGACCAGAATTAACACAGTGTAGTGCAATGATGCTGTGTTTCATTCGAGAACACTATGACAAGATTAGCAGTTTCTCATAACACCCAGACAGAACTAAATGCCTTTTTATACATTAATCATATATGAAGCGGAACGGAAACTATATTGTTTGGCTCAGTAGGGATAATGCAATTAGTGGTGCAAAATGGAGCAGTTATATCATAAATCAGTGCTTTCAATGCAGGTGAACTAAAGCAAACTCAATTAATCAATTTCTGGAACAAGAGATTATTTAGAGAGAAAATTCCAGTGTTGGATGATGAAGTGTACACCTCCCTCTTCTCAGTCGTCTTTGTGTTTCAAAGAAAAATTCCAGTTAAATCAACCTTTGGTCTATTGGATGGATAGAAAACTTTTGAAAGGGGCCAAAATGATGTGAATCAAAGCAATGTTGAGTGTTCGCAGTAAAATGTCAATTTATACAGAACTTAGGGCAATCGACCTATGTCAGAAATCATTTGTATTTTCCGTCTACCTTTGAGACTCAAAAATGTCTTTCCCCTTACAGTAGGTGATAGTGTGGCTAGGGTCCCTGGAGACGAGGTAATATTATCCTTGTAAGCGTGCAGAAGGCTTATACAAAAGACTATTTGTACAGATATTTCTTTCTTTCTTTGACCGCCACTTTATTATAGGTCCATGCAAGCAGACCGCTGATGTACAAACTACTGTCAATTTAAGCAAAGGGAGGAGAGGTCATTGCTTTCTTTCTTATTTTGACTAATTTGAATGTTGTGCACAACATGCAGTAGTTGCTTTGTACGAACTTCAGATTGTGGCGACCAGGAGAAGAGGACAGTTTAAACACTGCCTGCTCAAACAGTCCCTTTTATACTTTTTTAAAAACTTTTTGTACACTCAGAAAGTGAAAATTACTACAACTTTTCCGTAGAAACCATATCCACACCATCGCTTAAGTGGAAGGACATTTGTGAGTCTTGTGAGACGCTTCAAATATCAGTCTGATGCTGTTGAAGGTCGATTACCTGGAATACTAACAATAACTGCCATTTATGCTGCAAACACATATTCCATCCATGTCATTTCAGTCCCTAACAAATGTTTTCACTCCTTACCTTCACATAACAGACCTTGTGTCGGTTTAATTGGAATGCTTCTTAAGGTGGTAAGCTCAAATCAGAAGTGAAGCATTGGGGCAGACTTAACCTGGCTCTGTCATTTCAGTCTGCTGTAATCCGTAAGAATGTACCACGCATTCCCTGTCTCCCTCCCTCAAACGCCTCAAAAATACCCGGTTGTGTAGCCTATATTCAGTTATTTACAAAACGAGTTACACCATAACTAGTGTGACTGCTGCATGTCCTCTCTGCGCATCTAAAGACATAAATTATCAGCAAAAAGCATGACAAGCATAACTGGTACACTCGGTGCGACACCTGAGTTCATCTTCAGTAATTGAGCTGCTAAGCTCACAGCTAATGGAGTGAGATTGAAGCTCTGAGAACACAATCAGGCTTGAATTTTGAGACCCGCGTGAAGTATTTACCCTGCCTCTTAAAAGGTTTTCACAACAAAGGGCTATTTTCTTTCTTGTTCAATCTCTTGTCAAAAGGAAACTGAGATAATGCGGTCGTCGTTATGGTAATCTTGGTTTTTATCTCACCGCACCTGTACAATGGCATGTTCAATTTGACGTAATAATCAGAAAATTGAAGTTTGTTTGTTTGGTTGTTTTTTTTTTGGCTTGTTTGTTTTTCGTCCCACTTGATTGTACTATGATTTGAAGCCTGTTTAGTTGCAGTCTCTTCAGTCACCTCTTCTTTGTCAAAGGTGAGACTGAGTATATATATATATATATATATATATATATATATATATATATATATATATATATATATATATATATATATATATATATATATATCAGATGCAAATTGACGGATCAGGCATCATTCAGTGTGTTTTCCATTTACAAACTGTGACAAACCAGACAAAATACTCAGATATGATGAAGCTACAAATGGGCTCTACAAGTCAACCTCATTAGATACACTATTAATGAAAAGCGGCAGAATAGATGCTTGTGTCACTATGTAAAAATAAGGGCAACATTTCAATTTTGCAACAACTAAACATTTTTAGACGGTCTGAAAGATGTGTCTAATCTGCACTGTGGCTGGCACCTCAGCGTAGGTCTGCTGTCAGGTCTGCTCTGAGCGAGGCAGAATGATTAAAGCAGCAGCAAAGTAACACTTAAGACAACAACCTGACAAGTTGACTGTGGAGGCACTGCCTCAGATATAAATAGGTCTCAGCTGAAAAATACACACCGGGGTAACAGCTGAAAACTCGAGCACACAAACGGGCACATAAATATCATCGCCTTCCTTAAAAAGCGGCCTTGGCAAATTTAACAATGTCAAAAGGTAAAATGAGCCAGTGTCAGGTGCCGCAGACATTTTGCTTAATTGCAGTGAGCATTTGCTTTGTTCCTGCCAACTTGATAGCTTTTCCTTCCAACTCACTCACTTTTATTGAAGTTCTCCATCCCGGCAGTGACAAGGCCAAGCGGACTGTAACAGTGTCTACATCAATATTCCATTGTAGACTGTATATAAAAGAGGGACTTGGTGTGTTGTTACTGACTGTCGTTTTGAAGTTTCAAGGTCGCATTGCTATTTTGGTTTTCAAAATCCTGACAAGAAGAGCGCAAGCAGTGGACGGGACTGAGGACCTGCGGACACTGACAAAAAAAATGAAAATTATGTTCTTTTAAGGACTTGAAAGTAGCATGTGAGGAAACATCTCATGAGGGAAATGTTTACAGAGGCAATAAATCAAGTGACAAGTACAGTCAGTTTCTCATAGTCATAAACTCACAGGCCAAATCCCAATTTCCACACTCATATACCCCTAAGTGCATGAGTGCTCAAGAATATCCTACTGTCTAGCTGTCAAGCACAGGAGCGCTGTGATATAAATTTGTCAACACCATTATACACCCCTACTCCAAGTCTGCACATTTGTAGACTTTCCCATGAGACTGGCCCATATTTCACATCAAATAAATGATGCAGTATATGAGTATAGTTGTCTTTCCTGCACAAAACAGACACAAATCACAGATGGATCACGTGGGGAAAAAGAAATAGGTCTGGAAGTTTGTGTAAGTGACAACATCATACTATAGCTGTAGTGGATATTTGCCAGTGTGCTGCGTTATTATAATAGGTTTAAGCAATTTGCCAAAAAAAAACAAAAAAAAAAACAACCAACAAAAACAGAACAGATGAACATCTTAAGCGGGGATGTAAAAATAGTCTCACAATGATGAAACTATGTTTTCTTTTAAAAAAAACAAACAAAAAAAACCAGTCAGCCCTCTAAGATCTCACACATTTGACCAGTACAGCTTTTCCAACAGTTACGAGGCATTACGTCTTCCGTGTGGCTTTTTTCTTGTGTCTGTAATTCCAGATGATATACAGAATCCAATCCTAAGTGTTCAACATAAATGCATTTCCCTTTGGATGATACAGTACTTCACTGCAGCATTTGGAGAGCAGCTAATTTGAGCAGCTTTTTGAAATCCAGCCTAATGGAATATACAAATGGATCATTTTGCAAGAAACCCAGGACCTATAAAGCAATAGGAGATATAGTTTAAGAGGGTTCTTCCCTGGTGTGGATGTCATTATGCATGCATTCTCTATGTTACAAAACTAATTCTCAATACAGTAACAACATTAGCTAAATATGTCAACTTCTCACACAAAAATGTCTTCGACCTCCAAGCTAATAGTTAACCTGTTAACAAATTAATTTTTCTAGCCTGAATTTTCCTCCTCCCAACAAAAGGTTAGTCAGGGTCCTCTTTGACTTATATTTCGAGGGAGTTGCACCAACAGATGCAGAAGTAACTCCCTCTGATGTTGGATAGACATACTCCCGATACAGAAATGAAGCAAGTGATGCTGGCAGAGCAAAAACCAGACTAGTGTCAACAAAATACATCTAAAATGACGTAGGTACACTGACCAATGACTGTTTGCTGTTTGCTGTTTTGCAGCAAAAGCTTCTTGATCCAAGCTGGTATGAGAAACTCTGCATCAGTCTTGGTTTATATTAATAGTGGTTCTCAGATACTTCTGAATGGATCATCTTACGAAGCCCAACCCAGCCCTACTGTGAATGGTTCGGTATGTTTTGTATTAATGAAAGTTTTTGCAAAGTGAATGTGTGGCTGACTGGGTTATCCTTGCCCACAGTACACTCTCAAAATCCATCACATTATACTTGATGCAATTTTTTACTAAAAACACAAATAAGACTAAATGAACCCACACGTGAAGACACTCAGTTTAAATGCAGTTGGTGTTTGGCTCCACTTGCCTACTAAACCAGCGCACACAATGGTGAAATTACATTTAACAACATTAAACTTTTACCATATATAAACCAGGCATACTCCAGCAAAATGGACCCTCAGAAACTTAAATCTTTTGATTCATTGCGAACTCAGCTGTGTAGTCTAGCCTAGAAATCTTGACGTAAAGCAAGAAAACTATGTTTAGCTACCATCCACTGGAGCTCATTAACTATGCCTGAAAGTCACGTGGAGCCAATCAACTCAGATTATTGGTGTAAAGTGAGTCTCTAACGGGCTTAACACCATGACAACAGGACAGCGACGTTGTAATCTGGATGTAAACAGCACAGATGGCTGCAGCTGAGAAATAACTGATCATAAATCAGCTCCACTGGTAGCTAAACATATGGTACTTGATGGTTGTTGCCCCTTTGTTGATTGCACTGATGGAGAACCAAGTGAAAGAGGCAAACGAATTCGAACCTTCGGCCCTGCAACTTGCCAGCTACAACGAGAGTGAGATTCTGCAGCTGATATTTGGCAATCCGGGCTTTTGCTGACTAAATATGCAGTCATGTTGGCCACAAAGGTCTTCTGTGACAGTCTCTTAGGGACTGTGGTGGACAGGGCCCATTTCATTTACAAATGAGAGGCATCTGGTAATCTTGCTCTTATGATAAAGGAAGCTATTCAGAAGTAATCTGAACGTGATTATGTCTGTCCAACGTGAGCTGTAGCCAGCTGTGTTACAAACGGCCCCTGATGTGAAAGACATTGGTTGGGTGTTATATCACAGTTTAATCTCAAATTCTGCTTGCAAAAACAGCAACTGAAACTCTTATTTTCAGATTGGTCTGGGGATGTAAACAGTGACTAATACCAATCGGAGCCCAGTTTGAGCATTTACGTTTTTGATTTAAAGCGTAACACAGATCCTCATACACTGGATCACGTATTTTAATGTGTAATATGAACAAGTCTCATGAGAACTAAAATGAAATAATATGCACCATAAACCATTCGATGGCCCAGTTATGTATTTACAAGCCGTCTGACTAAGGTTTTGCAGCAGATCCAAGATTTTGTTCTTATCAAAATAAAAACTATGAAAAATAATTGTGTTTGCATCAGTTCCACACTAAGTGAGCAGAGTCCCATACTATTTTCAGTCGATCTGCTCATATGCCAGCCACATACCTTGTTCAGAGCGATGAAGGCAGTATACATGTTAAAATTCATCACCCCTGAAGTGTATTGCATTTTTGGACTGGGTACCATACATAGCAAGGTCACCTATGTGTCATTGCAGCCCTGCCAGTTGAGCCACATCTGTGTTTCCTTCTCAATCAACAATTTGTTTGATTTTTCACGATGATTGAACCATATATTGACGGTTCCAAGTCAATTCATCTTATGGACTCAGGTGAACATGTAGTTCCAAGAAGTTGGCTTAATAAAGATCCACAGCAGTTGTTCCATAAATTGCAATTAAAGTTTATTCAGCTGTTCACTTTACTGAATGGATCTTCTGCGGTACGTGGGGGCAGCTTGACATGAGCGACAGACCTGTTGGTATGAATCAATGTTTAAAAACAGACCTCTGGAGCTGCGTTGCAAAATGACCACAAATTCTCAGAAACCGTGACGCAAACCCATACTAACAGTGCAACACTTTCAGTTTAATTCACGTCAAAGAGCATTTGAGCGTTTTGCCAGACAAGTAAACAGACAAACAAAGACAGTTGGTCAGATTATGGTGGATTCATCTACGAACACAAAGCAGAGAAAACCATTCCAGCGAGACAAACTTCCGTAATGCCACCACGTAAAGTCCCACCTGACTGATTAGCGCCTCCAGTTACCATACATAAAACAAATAAAGCATATCACATGAACTGCACAAAAATAAACAAACAAATTAGGCATAAAAGTCCTTGAATGGCAGTAATAATGTCGTGCATTAACATTCAGGATTAATGGGCTTGTTACTAATAGACTTGGTGGAAAGCCCCCTCTCTGCTTGCCTTCCATTACGCCGCCGTTAGGCAAACATATAATGCATGAACTGAGTCCCGTACAATCTCAAAGGTAACGTGTTTAATGTTTCCGCCGAAGAAGTGAATGTTTGCCTGCTAATCCGAAGGTTTTATGCGCCACATCTGTTGTATGTTTGGGTTAAAGCTTTTAACACTTGTGTTAGTGTCATCATAATTTAATGCAAGTGCTCTTCATGCAGCTTGTAGGTGGCTTTGTTGCATCTGCAACCGTCTTCATTACATTCTTCATCATATTTTTTTTTCTTTCCTGTTTTAGAATTAGTTATAAATGCAGTTATGTGAAAATGAGCACACACATCTTCCCACTGCCAGACACTTTGCTTTGGTGTTTGGATGCAGACGTTCCTGTAATGTGGCCAAGCGTCACAACATTACGAGCCATAATATCCAAACAAATATTTCCCGGAGGATTAATCCTCCTGATTTATACAGTCAATCACCATTCTTGCTTTGGTAAGTTCAGCGTATTCCACATGAATGTAAATTAGGAAACAACTAGCAAACTGTAAACATTTAATAGGTCGGACTGGCACTTAACACAGTACTGTAGTATCACCACTGACAATACTCCACAAATTAAGTCTTAAATTAAGTTTTAAGTTCTTCCACCTTATCTCAGACATTTGCAATGAAGCGCAGCTCCTTTGATGCCATCATACATAATTTTTTTGACAGCAATCTTGGTTGTCGTCAATCTTTTTTTTTTCTGTAAGAGAAGCTTAACCTGTCATTCACTGCTGTAAATGACAGAAACCTCCCTCACAAGCAGAGGGAAGTAAACAGCGCCTTGGTTGAAACATCCTCAAAGATGTGAACGTTCACCTGACTTATTGCTTCTGTTCATTGTCTCACTCAAGGAGGTGAGGAATATGGCAGAGCCGGCTTGTCCATTGGCAGCCAGCCTGACATTGACTAGATTCAGCGGTAATTATTGCTGCCCACCTGCCTATTTATAGATCTTTCCAGGGCCTTTAGTGCTGTTGATCAAACTATTCTCTGACAGCGATTACTTGGCACAGAGGCTGCGGTTTGTACACGATGACAGACTTCGGTTGATGTTGTGCCTCGTAGATTTCTGTCTGTCATCAAAGCAGCTCCGTGGCTGTGTGCTTGAATTTATTCTTTCAGCCATTTATAATGTTAATCTATGTTACTGTGAGTCAAATGTTATAATTTGACAATAGAGGAGTAATGCAGTTATTTCAGTTCTGCTGAGGTAACTAATGGTTTGATTTGTGTTTATTTGTGAAGGATAACATTTTATTTCAGTAGCTGTGTTTTTTTTTATGTTTGTTTTTCTTTTTTTTTAAGCCACATATAATGTATTTTACACTGAAGAAAGATGAAGCTTTGCAAAGACGGTTCATTGAATATTTGGAACAAATCTTGCACTTGATTTTCTTTTTACTCACAAAGCGTGTTAGTTTATGCAACACGGTCCTCTGGCAGCAAAGCTCAAAATAGAACGCTACTCCAGCATGTATGAACGTTAACTCTGACACTTCCAGAAAGAAAGAAAAAACACTTAGAAACCTTAATTTTCATTTTCTTTTCTGTGTTGATCTCCTGGGAGGTCTCATTTTTTCCCAGCACAATTAGGGTCATTTGAACTGCTCTCTGCGCCGCAGAACTTCCGTGACGCTGTGACAAAGAAAGCATGCATGAGATTTACCATTACCAGAGCGCACACCGCTTACGGGTTTAAAGGCCCCGGCACGCAAAAGGGGGCGGTAGGAAACCAGCAGGCAACCCCACCAGTGAAGAGTTGAGACTGTCGAGCCAAGTTACTCACTGCTTGGACTGGGGGGGCGCCGCCAAAATGACAAGGTAGACAAGTAGCTATTGGACTGTCCTGTCTGTCAGCCCTCTTCCCTGCTTCCAAAACCACAACCACCCACCAAAGGAAGCGGGCAACCCCACTCTGTCGGTGTGGAGCTGTGTGAGGTATGGAAGTTAAGTTAAGTGCCAGAGGTTTAACAAATTACATAAAAACTGTACACAAAACTGAAAAATAATGTACATTTCCGAATTATACATCCGTGTGTGACATCAACTGTTTAACACGGAGGAGGACGCGTGATGGTCTGGTGGCTGATTTGCTGGATCCGAGGTCAGTGACCCTGAACCAAAACGGCTACCACGGCATTCTGCAGGAGCGTGCTGTGCCCTCTGGCATGCACCTAGTTGGTCAGGGGCTCATTGTACTGCAAGATAATGAGCAAAAACATAAGTCTAAGCTATGAAAGGTAAGACAAAAAGAGCAAGACAGTACACCAGCTCCGTCTCCAGAAATCAAGCTGGTTTAGGATGAACTGGACAGAAGAAAGAAAGAAAAGCAGCCTACAAGTGTTACACATTTATGGAAACTTCTGCAACAGAGTTGAGAACTTTCTGAAAAAATATTTTATCTCTATTGTACAAACGATGCCAAAGAGTGACTGTGTTCAGCTGTTATCTCTGCAGGCGGCTACTTTGGTGAGTCAAAAGTTTAGAAAACATTTTGGTTTATAAATTGATTCCATCATTTATTTTCTAAAGTCAGTTGTTGATACATTATGCCTTCATTTCAGAGTACAATAAGACATCTCTGTAACAAAACTGGGCTGTAAAACCTTTGGCCGGTACTGTATAAATCAGCTTTCTTTAACTTAAGGGGTTAACAATGGCTGAGTCCTTCACTGCCGCGTGCCTGTGTGCTCATGTGAGCTGGTACTGTTGTTAAACCTAACATATTACACTCATGTGATTTGTATTGATCTCTGCGTCGGTTTCCCGCCTCTGTCTTGCTGGTGATGGCTCGAAGTGGCGCCCGTGAGTGAAACAGCACCGGGCATCTGTCTGCTCCATTATGAGTCACTGTTATTCCCTCAGTCCAAAAACCTGTCCTCAGAAATGTCCGCGGCCCAAATCCCACATTTCAGTTTTCGAATGTTATTCTGTGATGATTCAGATTGAGGATTTTTTTTTTTTTAACTCAGCCTCATCTCTGACCAACTGACACTTTGTACTATTGGATTCTCTTAGAAGGGAGCGGCTTTGAAATATGAGTTCAGTTCAGGATAACTTCAACGTTATATTCTAATCTCAAATATGAAAGGTGAAATATTATGAAAATATTGACTTTCTGTGTTCTAGCACTTTTGTTTGGGTGAGAAATTTCCCTGTCAACTAAAAAAACTCTTTTTTTTATTTGACTTTCTCCTCTTCTGTTTTTATTTTTATCATTGTATTTGGTATGTGGCCGACTAATCTCAGCTTGGTGCTTCCTGCTCTCGGGCTCCGTATTGTATGCTCTCTCATACAGTATATTAAAGTTGTGCTTTGAGAGTTATTGAGAGAGATTTGCATCCAGAATTGTGTTGGCATGGTAGCTTTCCAACCAAGGAACTCCCTGTGGAGGGCTGAGGTGTAGACTGATGGATAATTTATTTTTTTTAAGTTGCTGTGGTACTGTAGTTGTATGGCATCTTGATCAAATAACACATTAAACTGTGTTCCTGAGGTTATATTGATGTTTTTAATTACGTCTTCTTTGAAATAATGCTGCAGTTAAATTTTAATTGTATAACTATGGGTTTATTTCTTTCTTTGTTTTCCTTTATTTATAACCATGTAAATATGCCAACATTTTGTTTTTCGGGGAGGCTATTTTTTTTAACCTCAAGCGTATCTAAAAAGGTGTGTTCTTGATAAACAATGCCTTTATGGCTTTTTATGTTACAGTCAAGTTCTCTATAGGACAAGAAACAAATGCAACTTAAATTAAAGGAGAAATTTAATCGAGACACATGGTCAGTTTAATCAAACGTCCATAGACCTTTAGATGCTTGTTATTACAGCCTTAAACGTTGCATTGTTGGACTCGTCTTGGGATAACAGTGCTGATGGAGGCCAAATTCTGAATCATATTTAAGTGCACACGGCTTTCTACAAGCGGACTTTTGTACCTTGTGCTGCACCCCACTTCTTTGCTCTCAGAAATAATAGTTGATGTTCTCTTGCTATGCTTTAGAGACAGTTTTTTTTTTAAGAGTTGCTTCCTTTGATCCAATCTTTTCATTATGATGCAACATGGAAATTTCTGTGCAACCTCATAGATGTGAACAGATTTGAGTGAACAGACTGCCAGAAGGGGAAGAAATTGTGATTATTGCGACCAATTTTTGACTTGCTCTGTAATGGTATATAGAATTGCTCGTAGGTGAGGGGTGGGGGTGGGGATGCGGATGCGGAGGAGGGTTTTCTCTCTGCACACTTTAACTGCATCAGAAATAATGCAACAAAAGGTTGAAGCGTATATGCACTGTGACGAGTACGGCTACAACCATGGTGGCCTTCATGTAATGTGGTAAACACACCTTCCTGCACTTATAGACTATTGCAGCCTCCTTCACTCACCACCGTAAAAAGGCCAAAAAAAAAAAAAAAAGAGGTTGTAATGAAATCTGCTGTACTAGTGTCCTTTACTAAACGCCCATGAGGGTCAATATTTGAAGGATATAAAAGTGGTTAAAATGGATTAATTACTGCATTCACTCTCCACTTGCAGCCCAGGACACTTAACACGAGACTGAAGGATGCATCTAGACTCCCATTGCTCCCTCCATCTGCCATGTCACACCTACTGTTTACAGCTAGTGCTCTGCAGCTCCTCGAGTCCGCAGAGCCACGGGGGCAAATTAGAAATACCTGGCTTGGCACAAGATGTTAAGAAACTCTAGGAGCCAAACAAAGGTGAGCGATAAGCGTTATGTACAGAAAGAGTGAGGTTAAAGTAGTTTAATAAAAGCCCACCATTATATAGTTTGTCAGCTGCTGCATGTGAAAGCACCACAGGGTTTGTTATATCTTTGACAGGAAGCTCCCTAACATAAAAGCAATGTCAGTGTCCTCAAGCCTCTCTGCGGCTTGTCACTCACAGGGTGCTCTCCTGTTTTACTCTTGTGATAACACACTTCAATCTTCCTTTTTCTTTGGTTCTGCACAGGTTCCCAACATCTGTCTCTAGTGAGTAAAACATACTCTTGGACAAGTTAAGTGTTCCTGCACCAGTTACCTTCGCAGCATCCCACAATGCCACTGACCTGAACTGAGAGTGTGTGACCAATGCTATCAGAATCAAGAACATCTGAGTGTTTTCTCGCTCTTTAGCCACATGAAATCATCAAAGAAAACCCAGCCGCTTCCTCGTGGGTTATTACTTTTTTTCTATTATTTTTTTCCTCTGGAACTGGAAGGTGATTTTGTTAGGAGATATATTATGCCCTTCTTTAAAAGTGGACACAGTTTTCGCATTCTTAATGCCTCTGACATTCTTTGAGCATTATACTTCATGGATATTATCCGAAAGAGCCCTTCGTAATTATGTCTTTACAGCTCTGATCAAAGCAGCTGTTTATAGGGAGAAGAGTACTTCACCCTGTCCTCCACGTTGTTGTGCCTCTTTATAAATTGGTCTCACAGCTTTATGCAGCCGCTTCTGTTGGGCATGTTAACCATGTCAGCCTGCTTAATGAGCTTGTCTCCATAAGAAATACAAATATAAATTACATGTAGACATATTATTGGCATTGGCTGTCATAAATAGGCCTTGAAGAACAACAATCTTTCTACATGTAGTCAGCCTGTTTCCCTTACTAGAAAAACAGTTACGATAAAATCTGATTTTAAATGAAATACATGTTTATTGTTCTTGTCAAACTGCGTGCATGATTTGTAAGTTGCCCTGATTGGACCATTACTAGATGTGTAAACCACATCTGCCCACCTGCTTCTCACCAGATTGCTGTTTCTGGCTCATGCTGGCAACATTTTTGATTATATTAGGTCTGGTAATAAAATCATTGTTTTTCTTCTAAAGCACATATCTGTTCATAAATAGGCATAAACAGATAAACACACATTGTTTTGGAAAAGGGGGGTTGAAATGATGCTATACCAACACAATGCGGTATTTCCAAATGGCAACAGTTATATTGCGTGACACTGTCCTCCATACATGAGTCAGTTCATAAAGTCAAGTGTTTTGAATAGAGATGAGTAATCTAGTGAGTAAGGAAACTAATTAAAACAGATAACATCTTACATCTCAGATAAAACTGCTTTAATAATGCTGTCATTTGTTCTCTTGAAGCACGGCCTCATCTTTTGCAGGACTGTCTGCATTCATGCATAAAAAGAGCAAAAGGTCACAGTGTAACTGTTGAAAGCCAGGCTGCTTTGTGCCTGTGTTGAATTACAACATTAATACATCCCAGCAAAACCTTATTGTGGTCATTTTTTTTTTTTTTTTTTTTTTTTTTAGATGTGGGGCAATACGATTTTTGTTTTGTTTCTTTTTAACAGCTACACATGCTCGGTTATTTACTAGTACTCCCGTTACAAGCATGTCCCGATTTCTTTTTTTTTTTTCTAAATCAACAGGAGAGAAAAGAGGAACTTTTATTGAAGATCACTATTAACGCTGATGTGGATTTTGTGGGGTTTTATTGATTGCAAAGGTACAATTCTGCATCTTTTCCTTCCTCTGAGATAAAGTCCTCTTTTCCTCTTTTGTGGAAGTCTCAAAACAGAGCCTGCAGGCAGACTTTGTCAATCGAGCGGTTTAAGCGTTGGCCTCTCCTCAGGCAGGAAACAACTACACACTTTGCACCAGCTCAACTCCCCCATGACTGTTTATGACACGTGGCAAAAGCTTTTGGATCACTGGGCTGTCTCTTTATTGAGATAGACACTGCAGGTTGGTTTTGCAGTAAGGCATAAAGAGTTACAAAGGGGACAAGGTTTAATAACACCACCAGACTGAAAAATCCCAACTTTATCACTAGGTTTAGTACAAGACAGGGTCATATAAAAAATACCTTTATTTGTGTGCGCATTCACGCTGGAAAAGTATGAGCCTATGCTGAAAAGAAGAAAAAAAAAAAACTTGGTCACTTATTTTCTCTCCGTACAAGTCAAGTCAAGTTTCTTTTTTTATGCAGATAAAAAAAAAACCTTCAAAGTCCAGCTTAGTGGGCGCCATATGTTTGAGCCACATTTGTTGGCATAGCCTGCAAAATCTGGCTGACATTATTTTATTAAGTGTAAATTCAAGAGGGTGACACGTCCCTCTGGTCTGCACACCAATCAGAGTAATTCCAGCTATATTGGCAGAGTGTGAAGTGCACTCTCAGTGGCATAGCTACCACTAAAGGAGAGAAAAACAACAAAGAAATATGAATAGAAGACTTTATTAATAGGTACGTGACACCAGAATTGATTTATATCTTATGCACAGAGGCTGTAAAACCATTCCAATTACAAAGCCCTCACAATCTTGAATATCCTCCTCGAAAGTGAAATATATATAAAAAAAAAAAAAAAAATAGAAACCTAAAAAGCTTTGGTTGAGCTGCACATTAGCACTTTCACTTACCAGCAAAACAGGCTTTCAAAAACATTTTCTCACCAGATGTGTGTCACTACTATTCTTGGATGTCATGAGGACCTTTTTTCGTGTAACACACCTCCACTGTACAAGAGATAAAAGTTATAGCTTGATGAGGGATATAATATATGTTGTTGTTTTTTTTGTTTAATAAAAAAATACATTATAAAAAGGACACTTAAGATAAAACCTGTTCAGGATGCACTTCAGGACTTAAATGATGACAGAAAGTGAAAAGTTTGTTGTTATAACATGGCAAATATATATAATTTATTCACCGGATATTATATTGTTCAAGCGTTTAAAAAGAAATCCTTGCAATAACATGATAATATATTGTTCAGACTTGAAAACGACAATTGTTGTACAATGAATCCTTCTACATTATAATGAGATATGGCTCTATTTTCCTTTGCTGCGGTTACAGCTCAACGTTCCTGCATGTTTTAACTCTGTAATGTTCCTTTAAGGAACTAGTGCCCTGGTTTTCTCATAAAAGGAACATCATATCTTACAGTAAATATATGTATTTCCTCTGTGCATGACAAGCTAAAGGAATGGCTTTCCGTTACCATGACAGGATTACATGCAGAAAATGCTTAGAAAAGGGATGCAGATTGTGAATAGAGGAACATATCTGAGTCATTTTGGGTGTATGTGTACATGCTTTTAATCAAAGCATTAAAAAAAAAAAAAAAAAAAAAGGAAAGAGATGTGGTGAGAAATAGGACGCAGATTACCATTTTTAAATCAGTTAAAGTAATCCGTTAATGGTTAATTCATTAATAAATCAACACAATCATAATTATTATTAGAATAATCAAATATCAACCTATAAAGAAGATACAAATGATTATATTTTAACTATAAATGGCAGAGAAAATGTGGTCAAATATCCATGAAAAAGAGTCCTTTTTTTCTGTTTGTTTCCTTTTTAGTCCTGAAAAGATTAAATACATGTTCTTTTGATTGCACAGAAAAGAGAAAAATAAAATAGACATTGATATGTTCACAGTGAGCGGTACCTTCTCAGCATGTGAAACGCTGCTACAAGCAATCCTCTGAAGACCTGTAAATATTTTGAGTGATCATGATGCAATGCAGATAATGCTGCGTCAGCTGTCACAAAGATGTGTTTGGGTGGTTGTTGGGGGAAAATATTCCAGAGTGGAGTGCAACACAGCTTTCAGATAAGAGTACGCAAGCGCCCGCTCCCCCACCCACCCACCCCCACCCCACCGCAACAGTGTAATGGAAAATACCATGTAAGTAAAATGGTGTTGCCACATATAGTATAGATATCTCAGAGGAACACAAACGCATTATACTAAAGGACACAGCACATTATTAAATCAGATGGCAACTATCTCTTACATTTCAGTGGTTCTGGTATGATGTGTCGAAGATGCTTCTCTGCTGACAGCAAATGCAAAAACACTCGAGCTGGAAATATCACAAATACAGACACAAGACGATATGTGCGATATGAGGTAGAGGAAAAACCGGGTGGAGGCAGACACAGTCAGACGGGGATACAGAAACTGTGTGGAAAATTCACAGCAGTATATACACTGTTGACATCCATTTCATTATCATTGTACAGCAGACATGCAGAAATAAAATGGCATTTCAGCTGAAATCTGTATTACATAAATATGTGGATGTCAAAATATGCTGCTGTAGCTGCTTTGGGTAGCCTGATTTCAAGGAGCAGGCACCTCTTTATACCCCTGCAAGAAGGAACTGAACGTGTATTTTGCCTTCGACGCTCCCTGCGGCTGTGTTAAATTTGATGTTTCAGCTCTTATACTCTGTCTGCCAGGAGCAGGCTTTGTTTTGAAGGACTGGGTCAAGACAGAAGCAGCTTAAGCTCCTCTCTGCTTAAACAAGAGACCTTAGCAATTTTTTTTTTTTAGACGGAACCAAAAGCTCGGGTAAATGATCTGTACCAGTAGCGCTATGCTTTCTGCACAAACATGGGCCGCTGTCAGCCATTTTTACAGTCCCAATGTTGCCCTTGTCAGACTTGACACAGTTTGATTAAACTTGTCGACACCCCTCGTCTCCCCATGGCTTCCGACTGGTGGCGAATGCAATCACCCTCCGGATGCACTCGCAGCTGCTGATCCCTGCCACTCACCTCAGGTCATTCTCATAGCACACTGCTTTGTTCCTCTGCTGTCATACAGCTAACCTCAGCAGCACTTGAAATACAGCATTATCATATTATTTATGAGGGCTGGCCTTCGGGGATGCAGCTCAAGCAGGAATACCATTTGAGCTCTCCTGCCGTCCTCCTCCCAGGCCTGCCTCCTGGGTTAGACACTTACACTTCTCCTCCCTGGGTAGTGTGTTATCTTCAAGCTGAGGTTCAGTAGGTGTTATTTATTTACCATTTAAGCAGACACTGTGCATACACTTTACTGCAGATACCTTGTCAGCACCCTACATTTGCAACTCAGAGGGGAATGAACAAGCTGCAAGGCTGATTCATGTGTTTGAGACTGTTATGTGCCGACGATTCCTGGTTATTTCCAACTAATATAAGAGCCTGGTCCAATAGGCCTGAGTGCTGTTAGGGCTACCTTGTGACAAAATAAGGAAATGATCTACAAAGTGACCTGGTCCCAAACGGGTCAGTCTGTTCGCTTCACTGTGAAATATACCGCTCTTCCGAGTGTTTGGACAGTGGGATTACACTGTTGGCACAAGGTCCTTATTTCCAGAAGGCACACTTTTCTGCCATGGCTGTCCAACACAGAAACCTTTATTTACCCTCCACCCACACAATATGGTTTTTTTCACTTGGATGGAAGAAAAAGATGCGTCGAAGAGACGTCAGTGTCTGAATCCTATTTAAACAATGTGACTCAGGCAGTTCTATTAGTCATTAATAAATGAGAAAATAGACAACTTCTGATTTTTATCCTTCAGAAAGGAAACGTGTTCTCTTCTCCATAATCCTTTAATGCTCAGTTTCCTACAGAAACTCGCTTTGCTTCTGTGTTGGTGGGCGTGGTTTCTGTGCAGCAGAAAGACAGAGAAGGGCGGAGCAGTGGTTCAGGGAACAGCGCCAGATGATACTGAAGCAGCGGCAGCAAATCTGATATTAAGTTGTCTTTCCTTTTTGTGTATGCAGCAACTTGCTGGAACCGATGGGAAGAACAGCTGATCTCAAGGCTCCCGCAACAACTTTTGAGAAGGAAATAAAGCGGGTTTTGTCTCACTTTGTGTGTTTTTATAGCTGTTGGAGAGGGACCCTGAGCAGCACGACTTTGCAAGAGCTAGTTGCTTTTGCTTAGTTTTTGTTTTTATATTTTATGTTTTGTCCTGTGTTGTATTGTGAAGCACTTTGTGATTTTTATCTTGAAAGGTGCAATATAAATACTATTTTGCTAAGTTACTTACTTTTACTTTATCAAAAAAATAAAGATAAAAAAAAACCTTCCTCTTTATCCTTTGTGTAAAAGCCTTCCTAATGCATAAAACATACACTTTGAAATTTTTCTCTGTGTCAGCTAGATAAGGAGTCTGAACCTGAAAAAAAAAATAAATAAAAGACCTACAGCATTTTGGAAAAGTCTGGAAATTATTTTTATGAAATCAATACATCCAGGATTTTTCCTTTGTACAAAGCCATTTCAGTATCTTTCTATAAATACCTTCTCTAAATTAAATCTCACCTCATAAATGTGCTGGGCAACCATCGGTGGTATTTCTCATGTGATTACACGTGGTCCATGAGAACAAAAAAAAAAAAAAAAAAAGAAAAGAAAAGAAAAGAAAAAAGAGAGGGAGTGAGAGCGTTCCTTTGCATGACAAAGAACTGGCTAAATCTGAAACATTTACATGGCTGAGCAGTCAAAGTGAAAGGCATGCCTTGGTTTCTTGGCATTATTTACTAACAAAGACAGGATTAATTCATTTTCTTCACTGGATGAGCAATATTGATGAACAATGTTTTAATTTTTTTTTCTAGGCTTGAAAAGCAGGCATAATTTGCCTTTTGGAGAGGTTTTAACTAAATTGTCTACTGCTGCAAAAAGGAAAGCGAATGCTGTAAGGATTTCACAATCTTCACTCTTCAACGGTCATCTCTTTTATTACATAGCTTTGCAATAACAAGCACATACCATAAGCAGGCTGCATGCATGCCACCCAACATGGATACATGTGTTGCAGGCACATTGCAGAAATTGCCTCATCCTGCTGGGAGATTTTTCTCCCACCGTCCATAACCTCAGCTGCACAATACTGAGGAGGAAAGGTTGCATGGCGTGGACAGGCATCTTGGGAACACACTGGCCCAAGCAGCATGTCTTCCTTTCATGCCTCATTCATTCACTTTATCACCTCATTAAATGAATGTGAAGGTATGGAGCAGAAGCCCTGTCACCCTGAGACAGAAAAGGAGGAGCTGCACTCCATCTTCTCCTCCCCTGGCTCAGCTTGTCCCCCCCAGCCTGCGAGCTGCATGCATGGTGAAGGTTGCGCCGGGGGGTTACAAACTACCACATGAGCACACTTGTAGTGAAAGATGGCGCAGATGATTTCGGTGCAGAAAATCTGTGATTGTGGGAAAAATATGATAAGGCTCTGTTGAAACAGACATTTCTTTCATTGCATGTGAAATAATTGCATTTACACATCCCAGTCAAGGACAGGAGACGACACGCTGCACAGGTTAGCACTTTGAGAATAATGTGGGATTATGGCAATTAAAACTAACAGTAATGTGAGTTTCTGAGACTTTTCTTTTCGAATTTACATATTGAAATGAGTGTTTTTATGATTTATTTGTTCAATAAAATGTAATAATTTGCTGCCCTGTCATCTCTTTTTCTTCTATTTGTCATTGTACATTGTATCCTTCCCATTCTTTTAGTTTTTATCCATAAATCTGCACCCTGAAATTACATACTCAAATGACATTTAACGTGTCAACTGTGGCAACTAGAGCTACTCCATGATTTTTCCCTGACGATTAAATAAATATTATTTTCTTTTATTCCAACACAAATCTGACATCCGTGGTGTTAACCACATGGTAGTGACATGCGGTTACCGCTACGTGAGTACCACTGAGTTTGAGTGCAGATGGGTGTTTGTCTCCATGTTTCCCTGTGATGGACCGGCGACCTGTCCGGAGGTTTAACCTGCTTTTTGTCCGATGACAGCTGGGGTGGACCTCAGGATGCTGTGGGTATAGAAAATGAACTGACGGCTCTGCTTGTAGGAATTCCCTGAACTTCCAGATACATCTGTGGAAAACCAGAGACAAGGAAAGCATAGACAGGCTTCATTGACTGACATGACATTGATTAAATCAGATACAGGAGGAAAAAAATGGGGCTTGGGATAGAGGTGGGTTGCAAAATAGCTGGCAGAGCAGGCATACTAAAATATCTTACAGCTTATAGCACATCACGTTGTACTTCAGGCCTGCCTGATCAAGTATAATACATCTATACAGGTGACTGTGGTCCAAAATAAATAAATTAAATAAAAAGCTACATTGCAGATTTGTTCTTCCACCTCAGTCAAACTGTATGATGCAGTTGGATGTGTTTTCTCTGTAAGCCACTTCACAAATAAAAGCAGCAAAACATTTCAACAGCAAAAGTCTGTTGCTCAACAACCAAGAGCGCCAAGCATCGCGGATGAAGTCTCTCCACAGCTGGTCATACAGTAGCTGCTTGGCCCACTGCAAGAGCATGTCAGTACTTATTTCCAATGGTTAGGCAGATGACACCCAGCTCTACTTGTTTATGAAGACTTAGGAAACTGAGACTATGTCCACATCAACATGTTTTTATTTTAAATCGTAAATGTTTTGTTGCAGTTAAGCTTGGCTATTGTAAGACTTTGGCAGATTTGACTGCTAAAAACAGAAACATTTTCACTCTCTGCAGACCGTGTTGGTAAAATGGTAAAACGTCTGCAGTCTGAAGTAGTGAACACATCCCCAACATCTGGAAACAAAGACAAAGTTGCACCAATTCACTTTATGACTTGCTGTCCTGGGTCACTCCGTATCCCTCCTTTATACACCAAGTCACCAGAAGATAACACATTGAGGTGCCTTAAAGACGGTGTAAACAACAATCTGGACACAAAACATTAAGAGCTGCTGACTTTGTTGTCCTTGGTATCAAGTGTTATGCAGCCAAAGTCTATATTTATCAGTGCTGAAAGTGCCTGGAGGAAATCCATTATAAGAGCCACCTGCAACAAAGGTTATTTCCAGCGGTTTTCAGCCTGTTTTCATCTGTGCACTCATGCCCCCGTGAGCATGGATGTCCGCGTGATATATGTTTACACTGGTGTAATGTGGATGGAGGTCTTTTCAGACATGGAATTGAAACACTAATTTAAATTTGGATTGGTTTTGCTTTAAAACACTGTTTTCAGATTAAAACAGTCTCATGCAGATTTAGCCGAAGGAGCTCGTCAAACTGCTGGGTAGTCTTGGGAACATTCAGGCATGGATGACCTCTAATTTTCTACTTCTAGACTCAGAAAAAACAAGGTAATCATTTTGGCCCTAAATCCATTCCTCCATCCATTATCTACACAGGCTTCTTCTTATTCAGGGTCGCAGGGTCTGCTGGAACCCATCCCAGCTCTGTTTGAGCTCTCTTTCGGCCCTAAAACTATCAGAGATTTCTGATCTAACTACATCGTCACACTGGTTGACATTACTTTGACCTCCAGTCCTAGCGGATTTGTCTTTTAATTTTCTTATTAAAAAGGTCTTCAGTGCAGCCCTTTTTTTTTTTTTTTTGCATAACATCACCATAACAAGGAACAGTGGAAAAACTGGTTCCTTTATTCTTAAGTTGTTTCACAATGCAGCTGCCAGTGTACCGACCAAACAAATGCCTTAAAGGCGTTTAGCTCCATCGTAGTTCGAGCTTTCTCAAACCACAAAACCTCTCCGCCCTCAGAATGCAAAGCTTGTATGTTTTTAAAACACTTATACTAAGCCTTTTTTTTTTTTTTTTGGCATGTGTGGGACTGTATTTCAAGGCTTTCCTGTATTTTTTATTACTTTTTGATTTATACCACTATCTTTATTTGCTGATTTTGTTTTTTGTATGATCACGATCTTAAATTATGAGTATGTTTAGTTCTGTTTTCTAAAGCACTTTGGATTGGACTTTGGCTTAAAAAAAAAAGTCTTATCAAGCTTAAATTAAACTGTAGCTAAAACATAATATCAGTGGTTCGCAACTGGTCCGGCTTGAGGACCCACTATCACCTCTTAACGACATGCCGAAACCCAAATCGAGGTAAAATTGTTAAGTTCTAAAATGTATTTAATGATAAAAAAGTTCAGATTGTACAGAATCAACAATGCTTTCATGCAAAAATATGAAATAAAAACGTACACCTGAGAAGTAGTGCCAAAAAGACTCAAAAAATATATAGCTTTAGGTGAATACCAACTAAATGAATACATAACAAGCACTGTACAAATAGAAATATTCTCACTTAATGTAGCTTTAAACATAAGGCCAACATAACTGTAAACATTTCAGAAACAAGCATTTTTGACTGGCTCAACTGGTGTTTTCCCACAAAATACATAAAACAGAACTACAAAAAAAACTAGGAAGCAGTTCCAAAAAGACTCAAAAAGATCTATCTTTACCTGAGTTTTACCTTCGTCTGAGACCGAAGCCCTGTGCGCCACCTAAAACGGGTCCACAACCAGCTTTTGGGTCTTGGCCCACCAGTTGAGAGTCACTGCTGTATAACATCTGCAGTTCTGTCATCAAACTGCAGCAGCCTGTCAGACATAACTGTGTAAAAGCGGAAAGAGAGGTGTCAGAATTAAGAATTAAGTTAGTTTCAGGACTTCAAACAGCCCCAGGTATATTCTCAGATGGTAAGGAGGGTAAACTTTCCCTTGGGACCAAAACAACGTGAATCAAAGCAGTTTTGAGTGTGAACAGAATATATGTTTGCTACAAAATGGCAATTTAGCATATTAGCACCTGGGGTAATCGAACAATTTTAAATTAAATTGCTAATTTAAGCCTCTTCAAACAATTTCCCCCCCAAGATTAATAAAGTATTCTGATTCTGATAGGACTCCAAAATATAATTCCACCAAAGTGACAGTGTGAATATGTGCCCTACAGACAAACCAAATTAATTTTAACTTTGTGTGTGTACAAAAAAAAAGAATGCACAAAAAGGGCTGTCCCCTCGCGTCGCTGCCACCTTGTTTAAAGTCTGTGTAAGTCGACCACCGAATGTCAGATAAACAACTGTTAATAGATGCAAAAGGAGGAGAGTTCATGGCCTCTGCTTTCTATTCAGTCATAAATATCCCAGTACCGATCCATTTCCATGGAAAGAGGCGATGAACTGTCCTCCGAAAGAGGTTGGCTCATGCATCCCCATAACAGCTCCAGTTGTCAATACTTCTGATTGAACTTATTCATCTTTTTATCTTCTTACAATCCACTTTGTGTATATTCTACCTGCTTAGTTGATTTATTTTTTTTTATCCACTCCAACATTCTTTCTCGCTGTCTGATATTGGAGCTTTGAAAATGCAGGATTTCCATCTTTCATCTATTTTTTTTTTCTTCTTAATGTTAGCATCTGCTTGTCCCACATTGATAATTGCAATTTATTGATGTGACACTTACTGAAGATATTACCTTGTAAAATGCCAAAAAGTCACAGAGATGTGGTGACAGACTGCTTTGAATCATAAAGTGTCAGGGCACAAGCAGCGCTACTATGGAAGCAACTTCAACCTGATAAAGATATCTTTGAATAATTCATCATGAGCGATCACGTTTGACGTGCATAGAGAGGATAAATGTCCTGCTCCTGATCAGACAGAGAAACTGACATGTTTGACTGAAGGTTGTTCTTGCTGCTACAGTGTGCAGTGGTGTAATTGCCATTGGTAATCTATTTGGATCTCCCATATATTTTTACCTCCATTTAACCACTTTAATTTAATTCTGTGAGCTCAGTGATTTTCACATCTAATCAAATGATCATTTTTATGTTTAATTTTTTGCCTGAAACAAATGCCTTCATTTTGTTTTGCTTGGATCATGGAAACGCAACGTCTATCATCTAACAACATCAGTATAGTTAATGAAATTGTTTACTTGCATGCTCCTACATGGGCAGCTCCTAATTTGCATTTCTTAAGCATTCATTTATTCTATTAACAATCAGCACATGAATTTAGCTGATTCCCAGAGAGGAAGTTTGTAAAAGACAACAGCAATAAATCCGTACTGGCTCCACAAGTGCTGCGGTGTACCTTGGCTGACCTGTGACCTCTCTGCAAAATGTTAAAGCTGATTTAAGTGAATTGGCTTAATAGAAAGCCGTCCCAAGAAGCAAAGACAATTTATTTCTTTTTTTTTTTTAATTATCAATTCAACAACAGTTTGATTATGTTCTGCCATAATTTATGTCGCATGTGTAATTTTGAGAACATTATGACTGAGCTCAGAATACGTATTAAACTGTGAGTAATGTTGTTTGATGAACTATGTTTATTAAACATTGAACAAGTTTAGTTAAAGTTGTAAATGCCTTAGGCAGGAACAAAGGCTGATGGTTATAAAAAAAAATAAAAATAAAATAAAAACAGACCTAAAAAAATGGCACCAGGAAGCACACGCATTTAGAAAACTCTTCATTTCATAATTAATTTGTTTAATTCAACTGCAAAAAATGTGACTGCTCAGGTAGGGGAGATGATTACAGTCTTTGACTGTCATAACTTTAACTTAAAATGTGGAAAACATGCAGGAAATGTCTTTATGTATTTTCCAAAATGAGATTAGAGGAGAAAAATAAAGATAAAAAACTGAAATCCTTTCCTTGAAGAAGCTGTAAAAATGAACAATGTCTTGCAATTCACATTTACAACAACAAATATGACTTTTTTTTAAGCTATTTGAGAAATGGCAATCATAGGTCTCCAGACATGCTTACAAATACCGATGAGCTCCTAGTGATCATTTAATTAATGCAGCATTCACATAATATCGTCATAATCCCCACCTGTTAGTTGCTCTTCCCAGTGTAATTCACGAAAGGCCATCAGTGATTGGGATTTGGTGCACAATTTGGTGTTTATTTGTTCATCTGCAAATTCAACACCCCTACTAAACTACTATATCATGCTAAATTTTACTATACCATACTTTAGACTTTGTCCCATATCGGCTTATGCTGTAAGCACTATAATCGATAGAATACACAGTATTACTGGCCATTATTAGGTACAACTGGGGCCTGTTTTACAAAGGAGGTTCAACAAACTCCAAGACAAAACATGGACTCAACAAACTGAGTTAAAAAAAAAAAACAAAAAAAAACTCTGAGTTTTAGGTTTCATGAAAGATGTTCAGAATTGGTTCAGTCACCTGTTTGTATGTTGACTCTGACTATAAAAAGCCATCATCAGTGGCGCTCCAATACCGCGATTTACCATGGCAACACAGAGTAAGCGGATGTGATCTTCCCATTTTTAAAATTTCGTCTGAATGGAAAAACCAAAAGACAAAATCATTCAAGCTGGGAAATATGAGTGCATCCAGTCACACTGATAAATGCCAAAGGGAAACTGCTTTACTCACGCAAGTCTGAGCAGGAAACTAATTATTTTGAGCAATAAATGTTATCAACTTTTAAATCATGTTAATTAGGATACTTGATTACTTTGTGGCAACTGGAAAAATGATAAAACTGGAGCATTTTTGTGTGAGTTGAAAGAGGAAAAAAAGGGGAGTTTGGGAGGGACTTATGAGTCACTTTTCTTTCAGTTTTGCATCATTCACTGTCTAATGTAACAGAGTAGAATTCAGTATCCACGTCATTATTAATAAAACTGAAATTTGCAAGTATATATCAGCTTATATAATTAATAACCCAAGGTATTTTGTGTGAAGTATGAACATACGTGATATCTGCGATGCACGGATGAAGGATGAAGGATCCTAAAGGCTGACTGTGACAAAAAAGAAAAAAAGACCCAACAATCTTTAAAAACCATCAGGCTGTCACAAGTGCAAGTCAGATTTGAGTGCATTAAAAGCTGTTTGGATCATAAATATCCTTTTCTGACACAAATGCGACATATCATCGTTCAGATGTCTCCAAAATCTGAGTGATATGATCAGTTGTCTGATGAAACTGAGCTCATTTCAGCATCATGAAGGGGAGGAGGAAGAAAGAAACTCTGGGTATGTTGAAGTAAATGTTATAGATTTATAAAAACAGAGTCAGTTACCATAGTAACAGACATCAAGTATGATTTTATTTTTTTTATTTTGCCTTCTGAAACCGGCTCAACTGAACCCTCTTGCTCGGGGTTAAATAACTTCGCTTTGTGAAACAGAAAAACTCAGAATTTCCCTGAGTTCAACATACTCAGAGCTTCAACGCAACCCGCTTTGTGAAACGGACTCCTGGTATACCAAACGAAGCAGTCGGTGAGTGTGATCTTCATCTGTGTGATCACAGTGCCGTATTAAAGGTGGACAACTAGTATTTTCTCCAAGAACGCAGCACATTACAAGGCCCTCTCTCTTTGTCAATAAATATCTAAAAATAAAAACGCTCCTAATGTGCCTAATGCACCAGATTATTTTTTTTCTTTTTGCTCATTTAAATAATATAAAAATGCCCCAGATAACAGATCGTATCGAAAGACGTACTTTGAGATTTGGGTCAATTAAACGTGTCATGCAGTCGCATTGCAGTCTATCATGTTTTAAAGTTGTTGCTCCTTTGCTTCTTTAAGCAACATCCCCTTTCATTATAAAGAAAACGAGACACCCCCGATACACACTTATATCATATCTGGGCCAGAATCTGCACAATGCAATGCTCACAGGTATCTGCTGTAGTACTTTAAATTCTATCTATCTATGATTTAATTTTGAGTCTGAATCTAGTCTATTCTGGTCTAAGACAGTTTTTACTGTTTTGTAATTTTGGAGAACTTTTCATACCCATCTTCAAATACATAATCAGCAGAGAAAATGTATTGGTGATATAGATAACATTTTTACCTGTCAGCAAACTGCTGTACACCATACTGATTAAACAATAAAGTGTGCCCCCCTCAGATGTTCCCTCAGCTCTGCTACTCGAAGGACCTATATTATAAGAACCTATATTCAGGCTGTTTTTTCCCACCATCTGAGCAGAAATCTCCACTTCAGTGGAACTTACAAGATACCAGACTTTCAATATTAGTTACTAGCTGACTACAACTCTGAGGATTTTTACTGAGCGATTTGTTCATACATCATTCATGGTCTGATTTGTGGCACGCTCTTATCCTAAAAGAAAAAAATAAATAAGAAAAAGAAAAGAAAGAAAACAATTATTTATTTTCATTTGGTCATTGAAATTACTTTCTGATTTATGAAGTAATAAAAAGAGACATCCAAATCCCCTCTGTAAAAACCTTCAACTCTAATATAACAACGACAACAACAAAAATACTATTTTTTATCTAGGTTATTCAATTGCCACATCTGGATTTGTACACATGTTTAGATGGACAAGATCATATTTACATTTAAACACAACCTTTTAGAAAAATATAATTGCAAAACTTAAAAAAAAAAAGCTTTAATTTAGGTTAATAAAATATGAATTTTGATCATAATATATGCCTCCTTCACCTCCTGCCTTTTCCCTGGGTTTGACTGAATCACTTTATTCTCTTTTACCATAATAGGTCATCCCTTGATGAGGTTGCTGCCCTCTTGACCGGGAAATATCAGATCTATCTCGGCTTGAAATGAAAAAAAAAAAGATTTTTTTTTTTTCATTTCGTCATTGAAATTACTCTCTGATTTATGAATCTCTTTTTTTTAATAAGTCACATGTAAATCAACAAATAGAGCAAAGGTTAAGGAAATTGTTTAATAAATTATATTTGAAAACAAAACTCACTAGCCGTAGCCGTCACGTAGAAATTCTCACTGCCTTTGCATAACGTGACGAATTCTTTGGCCGTCCTTCATGAAATCCTCAAATCTGTGAGCAGATTGACATACAAGTAACTTTCCTTCTAAAAGCGTACTCCAGATTCATGACTGCTGCACAGCGCTTGGATTTATTCGTAATAACGTGTGTATAAACCACTGCCCAGGGACCATATAAGGATGTGTAAAGGTGCGTCCTCGACCTGCGCGTCTAACTCGGAGCGTGGCCCAGGTTACAAGAGGGGGAGAGGAAGTTAATTTCTTTCTGATGCTGCGAGTGAGACTTCGGCTGTATGAAGCAAGAAAAACTCATTCTATTTTGCTGTGTTTTTACACAGATGTGACAGCAACCAGGAAGGTGTGAGCTTGGAAAGCTGACTTATACAATTAATGCCATGTTTCCTGTCCAACAAAGCATCCAAAAGGTGAAGCGAAAATACAGTTATAAAGTTCGATTGAAAAAAAAAAAAAATGAAATAAAAAAAAAAAAAACTTTTAACTGTGTTGCCTCCATAATTGGAGAGACCTCTTTGTCATACCTGATGGAACCAGAAGCCTCCACAGGAGTCAGGAGACTATTCCGAACTTCTATTCTTCTTATGGCACACGTCAGTGTGGGCCCCAGTGGGTGCAGCGCTTTTAACGCACATTTTTTTAAAATTACACGTGGGAATAACATTTATAGCGTACTGAATTTATATTACTCTATGTCATTTAGAGTTTGTTTCATTCATTTTTAAACATTTGTTGTATTTAATTGTTTTATTTATTTAGTAAATTAGAAGAAAATCCTGTCCAAGCTTGCACATGGCCCTTCACTTGCTGCTCCATCACTTAAGATAAATGTGCTATATTTCTAATTTATTGTCATGTTTAAAACTGATGTTTTAAAGGTATCGGGAAACTCCAAAAACAGGGTACTGAAACTTGGTACAACTATATTGGCCACTTCTGGCATTTAAGAGCTCTGCTCCCATGAGCTCAGCTTTTACCTGTGCCCACCACCCAGCAGCAGCAACCCCCAGCACTGGTAACTCAACCCGACTTTAGCATATATCCAACACATATAATGATCAGATATTTTTAGCTGATATACATAAGTGAATTGACATTAGGCTCCACACGAAGCCCATATCGGCAGAGGAGCAACGTCAGATGATGACACATCTGGCTGCATCACGCAGTAAGAAACTTTATCTTTCATCAAGCTGAAATTGTCTCTGGCAGCAAAAAGCTTAAGGGCTTCAAGAAAGCTCCGGTTGCCTTACCGTTAAGTTTACTGTTACCATGACAATTTAAATACATAGGCCAATAGATGGCATTTTTTTTAAATTTTGCCACTTTGGCACGTAGTCACTGAAATCTCACTCCTGTGTCTGATCAGAAGCTTTTACCTCAATCTTCAAAGTTAATGTTAAATTAAAGGTAATTCTTTAATAAAATGCCAGGCCTCAGTGTCCGTTCCAGGATCAATGTCTGTATTTAGTTCAGCCGGATAAGCAAAGTTCCTGTTTTACTGTAATTTACAGATGTCTGGTTGTAATTTTAGAATAACTGCGGATCCAGAGCGAATAGTACATTAGACCGTGCAAAAGTTAACTAAATGTGCATGCTACAAATTGCCCTAATATAAACTTACTAAAATCGACTTATATAGACTTACTGTCAAATATATATAATTTACAAAACTAATGTATATATTTACTCAAATCATAAAAGTTGTGGCAGCAAATGCAGCAGTCACAGTAACTCTGCGAGTGGTTTACCCACGATATTAATCTGCTCAGGTTTTGTGAATAAGGGCCATTGTCTCAAAAATTAAACTGAATAAACTAAAGAACTTGAGTGTTAAATCTGCTCCCCGGTCATTATAATTTGCATTTGCGATTGGAAAACTTGATCATTAACGTTAACTCAATAAAAAAACAGGACCCCCATCCCTTGCTTTATACCACCCACTGCACAATATCCTGAAATTTCAAGATCTGATGTACAAACAAGAGACTGTGTAAAATTTTAATCTCTAAATTTAAATATTCGAAGTGTGAGATGCAAAACGCTTTATACATCTGATGGGAAAGATATTAATTATAGTTTGTTGTACGCTCTCAGATCTAACTGTCTCAATTTCTCTCACTGTTTTACACTCTTAGAGCTTGACATTGATTTAAAGACTATGTAGGAAATACAAAAACTAACATCTCGGTGAAATTCTTCAAGGATCAGGCCTTGTCTACCATCAGTGGTCATGTATCAGCTTTCTTATCTGGTGTTCAGCTACACTCAAAGACACGTGAAACAATTAGTTAACCTCGTCTGAGCAGCTTCTGCGGACAGTTTCCCTCTGCACTGACAGGATTTCACCTCGCAGTCAAACATCCATGTTTTTGCACAGGTTGCCTCACATATCCGTGTTCACTGCAATGTTATTTCTCAATGAGTGGCAAGCCACATAAAGCCCAGACCTCCCTCAGGAGATAGAGAGCATTTCATTTCACACTGACACATTCACCTCTATCCTCACCGTCCCGCTGAGGGCTGCTGGGTTGTCAACCGTAGGGGGGGATGAAAGAGGAGCTCAAGCCCTCGCTGGAATCAAAACAACGTGAAAAACATTTGTGGCCACCAAGTAAAGCTGATAACAATTTCGCTTGCATCTCTCCTACTGGAAAAGTTATTCACGTTGCTCTATTTCTGTGACCCTCCTCGATTGCGCGCTTAGTTTTGCTTCAAATTAGCCTGAGGAATTATTTCACCTTCAAGTAAAGGCTGGACACAGAACTCAGAAAAATACAAGTTTGGCTGTATATGACAAGCATTTGAGAAATGTCTTAATGTCTTATTTCATTGGCTTTATGATTAAACAGAATGGGTGAACAACACGCTGTACTGTAGCTTTGTTTGTTATTGGTCAAGTCAGGGTCATCCTTCCAATAAAGCACTCGCGGGGGCTGGCAGCAGTCAAGGAAATTGGATTTTGTATGCTTGTCATGAATATAAGGCTCATCCAATCTGGAAGCTGCTCTGCACTCTTTAGAGCCTCCGTTATACCCCCAGGCTTTTCATCACCAGCAAGGCTTGGAAATATCACTTCTCATTATTTCTTACTGAATCTTTCAATCTAGCCAGTTTGAGGTAAAGCACCACGCAGTTGCTATTTCCCCAAGGATTGAATTTGCAAGGTACACTGGTCATGGATAAAAAAAACAACCCCCCCCCCCCACCAAAAAAAAAACAAAAAAAACAATTGGTGTTGTTTTCCCACAGTATTTATTCACATAATTGGTTCTTTCCTTTTTCATCCCAACATCTATTAATGAGCAGGAATCTGATAATCATTCTAAGCATACAAGATGAGAGTTTTTACTTCTTGCTCTATTGTGGATGTGTTTTCTTCTCATTAGATGGCATTTTTGATTGCTTATTAACTTCTGTTTGGTTTGATTCACAGAAATATTTGACATATCTATCGAGCCATTTTATTGGGTTCATTTTTCAAAAGGAAATCTCCCTTGTGAAAATCCATGAGATTATCCCCTCATTTGATACTATATGTAGTCATACTCATTTTCAGAAAGCAGCTTTGGTCTTCTGATTATTTCCAAAAGCGTTCAAGCTCATCCAAAAAAAAAAAAAAATGACGTGGTCTTGTTTTTGAAGAATACAGGTGGTCCTTTGAGCCATGTAAAATAATGATCTACACAAAGGTACCGATGTGGTATGCAGAGCGATGTGCTTTTTGGTATGCATATGACAGCTCTTGTAGTTAGAGCAGAGGCTCTGAAGGTGTGGTGGGTAATCTTTCCCTGCGCCAGAAGGTCAGACAGATTAAACCCTGCAATGAAGATGCCAGTTTTCTATGACAGCTATCTGCAGGGGAGCTGAACAGCTCCAAAAAAAAAAAAAAAAAGAACTCACAAAGAGTTGTGAAATTAACTTTGAGTTCTCTGGTGTGAAGGTCGAGCTTTTTACACCAAAAAGAATAGTCACCCAAAGCTCTCTAACTGTAGCAAATGCAGAGTTTTGAGTTCGGCTTTTATTGGATTGAAACCAAAGCATAAAAGGTAGAACCAGCAATGGCGCGTTTCCATTGCCATGTTAACCCCGAGCTCTGTAACACAAGAACAATCTTTTTTTAGTCTGTTTTTTTGAATGAGAAAAATTTTCCCTTCGGGGATAATATTTGCTCGCCCTCACTTCACTCTGCGCAAGCTGCACTTATACTTAACCGCTTTTATCTTTGTCATTTTTTTACTGTGAATCATCACAGAGAGAACTAATGTTCATTGACTCAAATCAATATTAGTTTTGTTCTAATGGTTTTGAAAGCACACAGATGATTTTCATTGTATTACCCTTATCTATGTAATACTGACTTTCAAGGGCGTGGGATGATGTCTTTTTCTTAAAAAAAGGGGGATCGATATTAAGTGATGGCCTGAGCTGTTGGGAATGTTTTGAACAGTCACATCTGAGTCAGATTAATTCCCCAGAAATGTATTGGTGACATTTAAACTGTTATTGTCCATCCATCTATTTATTATCTAAACTCGCCTATTCCTATTTAGGGTGAAAGGGGTCTGCTGGAGCTGATTCCAGCTGTCTTCGGATGAAAGGGGCTACGTTATTGTGCAAGAATTGGCTCTCTCTTGAATTTTTCTCGATGTGGGATTTCAGCAGTTTGGTAATCAGAATCAGTCGATGTCTTTTCGTTGTCTTTGGGGTTTTTTTTTTTTTTTTTTTACATGTAAACAACTTCTCTAAAAGTACATTTTCAGGGGTTACTTTTTCCAGTGACTGACGAAAAACAACGACAAAAGGGCACATTTCTTACTTTGACATCACTCAGAAAGCGTTTCCACTTCATTCAAACTGCAGAGAGAGTATAGTGTCACACTTTAGGTATGATTTCCCCACTTTAGTTTACCAATGCACCCTTCAGTCAAACAGACATTAAAAATTGATACAGAACTATCAAGGTAGAAGTGAAGAGAGAGAGAGAGAGAGAGAGAGAGAGAGAGAGAGAGAGAGAGAGAGAGAGAGGAAAAAATCTGTCCAGATTAAAACTTTCTCTGTGAAAGAATCAACCACCTCTAGACTTGCTACATAAAATATTAACTCTGCCTCGAGGCTCAACATGCTCTAGTCAAAGAAACCTTCACTGGAGGAGACAGCATCAATGAAAGTGAGTGAGATGTTACACTGCTGTTATGCTCACAAGGAACTGTATATATAAAGAAATGATAATAAGGAAAATGAAGATTAAAACCAGGTGAATGACAATAAAATTTGATCCAGTGTATATAAGGCGCTTCCCTCAAAATCAACATGCATGCGTGCAGTATCTCTCCGAGCCACCTCCTTAAAGGATATATGAAGAAAGCGTCCATATATGAGATAAAAGTTAAAAGACTCTCTCTTCTGCCTTATTCTCTGATGCTCTTTCTGAGCACATAGGATCTGATCCATAATTGACAAAATGTATTTTTTTTTGTATATGAGTAAATCTTATTTATTTAATGCACTGTCTTCTACTTATATAAAGTAATAATAAAAATGAATTAAAAAAAAAAACTGTCTTCAAGGAACTCTGGGACCACTATCACTATAGTAACAAATATTCTCAACAATTCTTCTCTATATTTAACAGTGTGTGTTGTCTGAAGCAGCTACAGAACATCCAACTGAGCTCAACCGGCAACTCAGCTCAACAGTCCTTCTGCACGAGCACTTTTATTTGTTCATTTTCTCAAGGAAATGACTCAAAATATGCCATGCACCCTGACAATTATGTAGTGAAGTACTTCGTGATTTTCAATCAGGCTCATTTAAGCATTTTAGGAATTGTTACAAGGAACAAGTCTGTGGCAGAGTATATGTGAAAATATCACTGCATGCAATGAACCTTTAAAGCCATCTACCAGACAGACTCATGCACGTGCGCTGAAAACCCTTTGGGTGCGGGGGGGGGGCTTTCATCTGCAAAAACATCCTCAGTGCAATCTGAAGTAAGTGTAAGGATAAATCAAATCTTGAAATCAAAGAATCAAAGACACTTGTGAGAAGTTTGACATATGCTTAGAAGCGTTCAACATTTTTTCTGAGCACATCCACATTGATCGTGGTCTGTTTTGTTGCCTGTTGACGGAATGTGTTTTTATCCTATTTATATGGACTTCCAAGGAGGAAGGGGCTACATGATACACAGATGTTCCTTTATCTTTCCTCAGCTGTTTGCCAAGAAACAACTGTCTCACAGGTCTACAGACAATTCTCTTGAGTTCATGTCTTAGTTTTCATTCTGACAGAAAGGATCAACTCTGAAGCACGATGAGGACATGTGTTACACCTCCTAATAGTGTGTAGATATTTACATTAGACAGTTCTGGACTCCAGTTAACTTACAGATGGCATGGTTGCAACGCACTGCTTTTATTTTTCTACTCCGCTTTCCTTTCTTATGTGGCGGTTTGTTTTTTCCTCCCGTCTCTGTGTCTGTCCTTCCTGACAACTACTGGACAAAGGTGCCCATCAGCTTATCATAGTGTAGTAAACGTTCCCTGGCCCTCTCTCCATGCACTGCCCAACTGTCTTTTACTTTAGAGAGTTAACACTTACAAAAAAAAAAAAAACCCAAGAGTGCATGTAGATCCCTTAGTTATCTGGTTTTATGTGAATTTGTAACCTGTGCTGTCTATGTCTTAGGTCCCTTGCGACTAACAATTCCTCATCAGATTTTTGGTTAGCCTCCCCGTCTCAACCTATTTATTCCACAAATCTCACTACAATACCATTCATCCACCATCTCTGAGTTTGCTTTTAGGTTTAATATCCCAAGCTGCTGTTAAAGAGACGGATCTGATCTTCCACATGGGCCCAGCATACTCAGGCCTAAAGATGCGTCCAGCACCTCCACTCACCAAATGAGTTATTGTGCTCAGACACCATAAAGAAATGATCCAGCCACTTTAGTTAAACAATCTAAACAACAATCACGATCAGCTGTCTCCACTAACTGAGCATGTCTCTGTTGTAGACATCATTACTACTGCTACTGTTACTATTTCTTGAACTTCAGTGTCGTGTCTGTATCTAGATTGTTTTGTATGGTGCACCCACACACTAAGAAAGGTTCCTCAGGGTAAACCTAGTTGGTAATAAAGCAATTTCTGATTCTGAACCTTCAGCCTGCCTCAGGAATGTTTCCTTCCTCACAGCTGTAGCCACTCCTGTCTCACCATCTCAAAAAATGACCTTTCGAGGAAGACTAACTCATGTATCTGACCCTTAGTCCTAATCTGGTCTGGGAAAATATAGCAGGTTTTTTTTATTTATTTATTTTACAACAAACCCATCACGTATTCCTTAAACAAGCCTGCCCTCCATCCCAGCCCTTGGGGTCTCCTACAAAAGCAAGTGCCTCAACGTGTCTGGTAAAGTCCCTTTAACGTCTTTGACTGGTAACTACCATGCAATTATTCAGGTTTACTTTACCATTGTGTCACATTCATCTTTTCAAGCTACCCCTAACTAAGAAAAAAATAGATTTCAGGAATTTAGAAAATAATTGTTTGAGTAATGACAACCAATATTGTCTAAAGTCTGCTCTGCCACCCTCCTGTGATTCAAACTCTCTCTCCTGCTTATACTTTTAGTATCCCAGATCTACCTGAACTGTGCACCTGAGTATCTTGACCACAGTGATGTTTTTGTAAACTGAAGCCCCGCCAACTCCTTCCACAAAGACCATTCAATTGGACCATTCATCTACTGCCAGGGGCCCATTTACCCTTGCGCTGCCTGTATAATCTGTCCCAACCCATGAGAAAAGCTATGGAAAAATGTATCAATGACTTTCCAGCAGCTGGCATAATGAGGCTGCAATCCTCTCCTCTGGGGACAGGCTTCTTTTTTTGTTATCAAAAAGGAAAAAAACTCCATCCCTGCATTGATTATCAGGTCTTTAACAATGTAACCATTAGAAACAAGTATCTGCTATCCATGATTGACTATGCTTTTGAAAGCTTTCAAGGTTCCAACTTTTTTTTTTTTTCCAAACTATACCTCCCCAGGGTGGAGACAAGTGGAAGACAGTTTTCACTATACCCTTGGACACTGTAAGTATCTAGTCATACATTTTAGTCCCACAAGTACCTTAGCAGTCCTCCTGTTAATGGTCAGTAACATCCTAGAGGACGTTCTCAGCCAGTTGGTTATTTGCCGACATGATCTTCTCATCTTTCTCCCTAGAACAAACTGTAAAGGCTGAAGAGTTTCAATGGCAATGAAGATTTGTCAGACTTTAAGGATACATTTTTCACAGTGTCCAGGTTGAGACCCAATGTTTTTCTTGTGGAGTGGGTTCTCGCCGTCAGATTCCTGATTGCAACTCCTTCATTTAGATGAGTGTGTGGGGCTGCCAGCAACAAAACCGGCCCGTTTACCACCTGCAGCTTGCATCTTGCATCATGAAAAATTAACTGAGAACAAGCAGGTGTCACTACTCGTGAAAAGCTCTTGATTCTCATGCTGAAAGTGTGTAAGTCAGCCGCCCTGATCGTTATTAGATGCTTGGCATTCATGTCAGAGATGTGAACAAGGTTTACCTTGTGTTATCATAATGTTACCCGGCAATAATGTCAATTCAAAGACTAATGTTGTCTATCACTGTTACCTTTCTGATACTGTTGAAAGCGATGGGAAATGAATACATTTGTCTCTGTCAGTCACCGCCCAACTCAGTGTTACAGTGTTGTAATCACTCACTTCTCCAGACTGACCACCCTCACCTGTAGACTTCAATCACCATCACTCCCTTAACCTGCTGACTTCCTTAAATATATGAAGTCCATCCATCCATCATTTAGACCCGCCTATTCCTATTTTGGGTCACAGGGATCAGCTGGAGCATATCCCAGCTCTTTTTGGACAGAAGGGCTAGGTACATCCTGGATAGGTTGCCTGTCTATCGCAGGGCATCATGAAGTCGACATCTAAATATATTTGTTATGTGGTTTCTGCATATTAATACATGTTTTTACTACTGACTCAGAAGTTTCCTTGTGTGTCTTTGTCTTCCTCAAAATAGCCTGTGCTATTCGGACTGATCCATGCCACCTTTCAATGAGCTTGTGCTGCTTTCTTCCAACCATTGGCTGGTGGTACTTGAAAGCTCCATCAGTCCTTGTTTTAACTCTGTCGGTTCTTGTTTCGATAGTGATATCTGAAATGATAATTAATGGACAGATTTGATTAAAATGAATGATGACTTGCATCTGAATCTTCAGAGGTTTGTCCAGAGTTTTTAAATGTAGTATTTGGTTGGAATTGTCCTCTGTTTAAGTGGATGTTTCAATGTTCTCTGGGACTGCTGACCCCAGTGTAGGGGGTGTCTGATCCTTTCACGTGAACTTGCACATTTATGATTTGTTGTTGTTCTGATATGTTGATGTTAATCTCTCAGCTTCAATAGTGTTTGGCTTTCTGAACTACAGGTCCAAACCTCTGATAATTCCACTCTATGAGATATGTTGAGCTTTAAGTAGAGCTTTGGGCCCTGCGGGTTGAAGGGTACAGTCTGTGTGTATTGGGTTTGCTTTCCACTGAATCCTACCAGAGCTGTATCTGGAGAATTTGGAGGCTGGCAAATGCTTTCTTTGTTGTGTTCTTTGAGCCCTTCTGAAACAGGTTTTGCATGGCCCACTGCTGTCCTGCTGGGGGGAAGCTGCTCTTGCAGGGAAGTGTTCTTCCCAAAACAGAAGGGGTGGGCAATGGGGGTTTACTGGACTGCAAAAATGTTTTGGTAGGTGGCAACTGTCAAATCAGCATCCGCTACATATCACTGTGTTCTGATCTTCAGGCGATCAAAGAAGTGCATCATGTCCCCTGCTGGTTGTTTTAGGAGCTTTGATCTTTTATTCTCCAACTCTATTACCAATTCCAAATGCAAAAAAAAAAAGTTACATGGTGTGGACGGGATAAATAAAGAAGGCGATCAAGGCCAGTGGTGCGTCTTGCAGCCAACGAACCACTTCTTTGACATCACTGAGCCCTCTAGTGCTTTGTCCTGATGAACGCAGTCACTATTTTTTTTTTACCGCTGCGACCTTTTAACTTAGAACCTTTATCACAAAGTTACCACCGAAGTTACAACTGAGCCATAATGATGGGGAAAGACATCAACATGTACATTTCCTTCATTAAAATGTATACATAGCATTCACCAACAGCTGCATCCAATACAACAATTGTCTATCTAAGGGCATATTGACAGCAGCATAGACTAGTTACTAACAAATAATGTGTATTTAACAATGAAATTGTTTTCTGAGAAGTTAGTTTTGACCAAACCAGATCAAAGCAGATTAACCAGACCAGATCAATGGACACTCCAGATCAGAGATACTTATATCACGTTTACGCATTAAATTGGTTTATGTTTGCTAAAATGTAAGGCTTAGGATGAATTCTTTGGCCTAATTTGATGGCTTTTGTCCATTTTTTTGGAACCTGGAAGCACTGTGGACAATCTTTACCAAACAAGTGCATGTAAGTATCCACCTGAGAAAAACTATACCTTTCCATTTTGATACATTAATAGATTAACTATGAACGCATGTAGTTTATTCACATCTTGTTTATATCGCTTTGTTTACCTCAAATTTCAGGAGGTCAGAAGTATTTCAACAAACTGACATACTGCAAATACAACCACGATTTTTAATATTCAGATGTTGTTCCTTGTGTGTGGGCATTTGTGCCTTCAGTTTTGTCTTTAGTAATGGAAAAGGATGTCGCTATGTCGGGTTGAGATCAGGCGATTGGAGAATCTTCCATTTCTTTGGCTTCAAAAAGTCGAGTTGCTTTCACAGTAAGTTTAGGGTCATTATAAATCTGCACTGTAAATGGCTGTCCCATCAGTTTTATAACATTTACACTCCCTCCACCATGTTTGACACATGCTGTGGTATGCTTTGAAAAATGAATTATCCATTTCATTTCATTTGCGGTCCCAAACTATGGATTTGAGCACACCTACAGTTTTTGCTATAACCCTTACAGAAACATGTTATTTTTAAGCATGAAGATGGCCTTCTTTGTTTATATATCCACTGTAGTCATGTATTTAGTAAAATCATTTTTAAAAATACCACAAAAAAACCTCCTGGCATCGTCCAAATACTTTTAAACTGAGTACTTTTCAATTTGTTCCTTTGTTTTCTAATCAACTTGTCTGGATATGCTGTGCAAACTGGAGAAGGCGCAGCGATCATGCTGCTCTTGAGGCTAATAGATCAGATTCTCACTATATTTAATAACTCAGGGGTGCTTTTTGAACTACCCACCACATGCGAAACACGGTCGGTGCTGCTGAAAGTACAGATCAGTTCTGACTCATGAGCACTGTAGGTTTTGTCCCACATGACCAGTGCAGGAAAAGCAAAGAAAGGGAAGGCTGAAAATAAATCACTGCTTGAGGGTGACATATATCAACCTCCACAATTTATTCAGAATGTGTTTGGTCCACTATATATCTGTGTTAAAAATGTGCATTTGGAATTTGTCAGTAAGCCACAGTTTAGGAAAAGTTATACATTGCTTCCTTTTTTAACAAGTGGTAGCTGTTCAGCTGTACAATAATGGAATTTCTAATACGAAGAATTCAGAGCAAAAGCAAAAACTCTCACATTTCCTTGTTCCGTGTTTTCTGGAAAGTGGCATTTAGTTACTGTTTTGCTGTAATTGGGCACCGTATTACTACTATCAAACCACTTTTATTCATCCTCACACTTGAACTTGCTTTACCCTCTTTCATAGGAACATCAGTAAAAAAAGATGTTTTCTGTTTCGCGCTTGACCATGTCTGCTTGTTTTATTTTAGATAGTATTTTATATTGGCATGGCACCACATGGAGTCTTTTTGCCTCAATTTTCAGAGGCATCAGACCAGGAAGAGGCTCATTACACTGCAACCTCATGCCCACCATAGACACATAACAGGTTTCAGAATGGTCGCAGTTTCACTTTTGGGTAGCAAGGTTGATATTACTCACTTTATATGATTAGATAGAAATTGCAATATCAACATGAATAATTTCAGTGTCACGAAAACAAGTCAAATGGACACACACACACACACACACACACACATATATATATATATATAAATATATATATATATATATATATATATATATATATATATATATATATATATATATATATATATATATATATATATATATATATATATATATATATATATATATATATAAATAATGTTTTTCTCCCTATTTGGTGAATATTAAAGTCACTCTAAGAGTGCAGAAAAAGTTTTACGGGAGAATGAAGATTTTCTGCTAAAATGATCAAGAGTCTGCATTTCCAAGCAGCCACGTTGGATCCCTGCCACTATAACAACTGTTGCCAGTTACATTCTTTTATAATCAGTACAAATAATAACTTTTTTTGTTTGTATCTAAATTGGCTTTTCACTCAGTTTATGTCTGCACCAAAGCAGGAAGGCATTAACACCATATACTTAGTATTTGTTCATATTTTAAGTCATAGCATCAGTGCAGTTTTCAACAATGCTATTGCATATCACATGTTTTCCATAATGTTATGCTGCCAAAGCTAAAATATAAATGTTTTGTGCAACCAAAGGATAAAAAGAAATAAAAGTCACTGGCTCATATGACCTGGAAATCAGCATTTAAATTCACCACAATTTTGTTTACTGTATAATGTCATGCAACTGAAGATAAATAGGCTGTACATTTAAAATGTTGCCATTACTGATATGATTTAAAGTGTTAAATCCATTACTTTTGCCTTTCCTCTTTCTTACAGTCGGTTTTGTTAACTCTGCATGTAATAGGACTGCACTGTATTTCAATGTTTGCTTGGATCGATTGGCACACTTCCCTGCTGGAAGTCATCCATTATCATAATAGCTAACAAAATTACTAATTCAGAAAAATGGCGATGTACTTAACTAGTTCATGATACAATAGCCTTCATTATGCTGCATTACTCAGGTTAATCAGCCCATCAAACAGAGGCAAAAATACCTGTGCAAAAGACTTTTATAATTTGCAGTGAGACTGCAAAAAAACAACAAAGGCTTCTGTCTGTCTGTCTGTCTGTCTAGTCTTGTGAAATATGATGATTCACTGGTGTAAACATAGAAAAAAGTCACCTTGAGCAGGAAAAAAATGTTTTTCTTATGTGTCACTTCTTAATTAAAGCACATTATGTGCATTAAACAGACTGTAGCTTTGAGAAGTCAACTGCCAACCAAAACCAAAAAGGAAGTGTCTGAGGTAGCTATTACTCAAAACAACTCTGACGTTGTGATAGCCCAGTCCTGATCTCTTTCATCTTGTTCACAATTCTTGAGGTTATTATGAGTTGGATATTACAGGCTGCCTAAATGGAGTCATCGTAATTACAGCCTTCATGCATGGGAAGGTACATTTTCTGAGGTAATTTGAAGGGCTCAGTGAAATGAAAAAAAAAAAAAAAAAAAGAAAGAAAGAAAAAAAGTACTGTGACTGACAAGCCAAAAATGGAAAATATCTTACTGTCTGAGCCATAAAGCACCTCTGCTACACAACTGGGGTGTGAATTTTTCCAATGATGGTATTAACATAGTTATTAACAGTAGAGGGAGCTTCAGTTATTTAAAAAGATAAAAAAATATACACACACACACACACACACACACACACACACATATACATAGTATATATATATATATATGAGAATAATATTGTTTAACTCTCCCTCTTTTTGAATGTCATGATTCATTGATAACAACGACTGGCAGGATTGTAACGTCTGGAAACATTTTTGTTTATTTTTTTTTATCTATATAGTTATTCTTTTTCTCTCAGCAAGCCCTGCGAACAGAATTGTCTCAACTATGATTTTCCCGTACCACTGCAATAAACGACAAATCTTCCCAAACAAATAATAACCAAAGCTGGACTGGCAACTTTCACAGCACCCAAATGAAATTACTGGGTGGGCTATCAAGCCTTCTTTTCTGACTTTAAATCAAAACCAAGGCTATAGACTGAAGCTGGTTTCAGTACAAACAAATGAAAATAATAATAATGCAAAATAAATAAATAAAGCCAGTCATGCAAGAGCTAATCGTCACTCACCGCATTTTATTTCAGTGGAAAAGCTCCAGATTGTACATCCTGATAACATCCCAGACTGCAGTCTTGGCTCTGTGGTCTGCGAGATAAGATTTGAAGATAATATATCATGAAACCACATCGATCCTTTTAAGGACATTAAGGATTAAAAAAGTATTAGAAAAAAAAAAAAGAATGCAACAATACACTGTCACTCCGGATATAGATGAGGATACTTCTAATGCTGGATAAAAAGTCAAAAATGTCTGGTGGAACCAGTAGTTAACAGAACAAACAGTAATGGTAGCATGGGTTACCAAAACAACAATAACAAGAAAACAATAGGGATTAATATGTGGGTTAACATCTGCTCCTTAAATATTTTTGAATCCCAACACCCCTACAGTTTATTTGAAAGAATGTATTTAAAATGATTTATGTCATACACTTTATCATATACTCGTTGAATCTGATTTCTTTGTTTGGTGTCTTTTTGCTACTTTTATATGCCAATCTTATGTGCAAAAATCCCATGTGGCAAGTGATGCAATTCAGCAGCACCACGCAAACATATGACCTCATAGAAATGTATGTCATTTCCATGGTTACGGCTGGACAGTCTGTTAAGTATTATGTTGTCTAAAGTCAAAAGGCTTAGAGCAGCATAATGCGGAGGGATCCTGCTCTAAGCAAACTTTGCAGATAAGTTCCCAGACAGTCTCTTTGTGTATGTGTGTGTTAGTTGTGGTTTTCTTTGATTTTTGTATTTATTTATTTATTTATCTATAGTGACATACATAGGCGTCCTAACAACATTTGGGTTAGTTTTCCCGTTTGTTTGTTTTGAGAATTTTGAGTTTTTCAGAATTTTGCACTCATAAACTCTCTTAATATCATATCTGTTTTTAGTTTTATCTCAGAAGCTTTTCCAGAGGTTTCCTGTGTGATACACCTGCGTCACCGAGAGCAAGCTCCATTTCCACCACACGCTCAGACTGTTCATTTCCTTGTAGGGAGGGAGGAAATAAATAGGAGGTTGGTTCTGCAGTCGATGTCTTTAATTGCTCCTGGGCTGTATCAATACCTACCGGTTTTACTGCTCCATCACGAGCCACTGGAAACGGGTTGCCCGGGAAACGGCCGCATGGCAACAGGATCAGAGCCTGGGGGTTGTCTGCTTCTAGGTCTGCTCCCATTTCACATCGCATTTCCTCACTAGATGGTGTTCAAGCCACTGGAGAGAGCACGTCCCCCACAGTGAGCTCTGCATCCAGAAAGAAAGAAAGACAGAAAGAGACGGGGAAACTATACACAACGGAACATTTCTTCAACGGGCTGATCGGCGGAAAAGTGTGGAAATAAACAAATCATCGTTTGCGCGAAGGGTTGTTTTGGGTCCTTTTTTAAAAAAAAAAAAAACAACCTTCCTTTCAGCGAACCCTTGGCTTTTGACAACAAGAAGACTTGGGGGGGGAAGCGACAACGAAACATAAGTGTGATGGACATAATGATTGCGGTACAGGATGCTTGTGTCTCTAGTCAGTGGCTTACTGCGATCATCCTCAGCCTGTGCTGCTTCCTGCCGTCCTGCCTGCCCGCGGGACAAACTGTGGACTATTCCTCGGTGGAAAGTGTGGTCAGCAGACAAGGCGACACGGCTCTGCTGAGGTAAAACAAGCCTAAACAACTTCACTTTCTCGCGTTACACGCTCACTCTTTTCCACCAAGTTCAGCACTCGACCGCAGCCGGTCCTTCGCTGCAGTTTCAGAGGTACCAGTCAACTTTGAAGGACTCTATTATACACAATAGGTCCTTTTCCCTCCATCCTTGTTTTGGCCTGACGGGGGTGGGGGTAGGGGTAAGGGGGGCTTCTGGGGGGACCTCTTCCCCCTACGCAGGACGCCGTAGCCCTGCCGTCTGCTAACAAAGTTTCGCCTGCTACTTTTGTTGTGCATTACTAGTTAATATCAGTGTAAAGGCTCTCAGAGAGGCTGTGCTCGGGTTATGGCTCCCTGGTGGCAGGATTAGACCCCCTTGAATGACGGAGTTCGCTTTGCACTGCGCATCGCTTATGTAATTTGATTGCAACGTGTCATGCACTAGATGATTCCCGGAGTTAGAAACACAATATAAGTGCAAAATGCACTGAAGCAGCAAACTTGATCCCGGCGTACGCCTGCAGGGTTTTGCTGAACGTGCAGGATGATGTCGCAGTTTCAAACCCAGGCAGATGAGCGGACGCGTGTGGCCGCTGCTGATCTGGATCCAGTTATTATGGCAATGACGCTCTCTCTACCTCATCCTCCCTCTCCCTCTCCCTCCCATCCCTCCCATCCCTCCATCACGTAGGATACGGTGCCAGCTGCACAGGTAGCTGCTCGTTAAGGATCAAATTAACTGCCATGGGCGCGGTTTTGCATCGGCGCTCTAGGAAGCGTGTTATTATGTTCCCCGAGCCACAAGATATCCAGAAACATCTTCAAACTAGAAACAAAAAAAAAAAAAAAAAGTGTCCAACATATTGGTGTTACTTTTCAAAGATTCCTTAATACATGAGAGCAAAGCAGTTGAACTTAGAAGTCAGAACTCAAATGTGCAAACTCTTGTTTAGTTTGTGGTAATATCTGGTTTTTGACGGATCTGAGGGGGGGCAGACTTGCCTGATGTCATTATGAATTGTGTGCATGTTGACTGAGAAATTCTGGGTGTGGACCTGAGTTTTTTTTTTTTTTTAATTTTCACATACTTGGATGTCAAAGATCTGCTTTATTTTTGCGACACAAGCCCATAGTCGGTGGCTTCGTGGGGGTGAAAGGAGGTCAGAAACAGCAAAGTTTTACTAATTTTTTCCGTGTTCCATCCATCCCCAAGACCGATCCTATCAAAGGGATTAAAACCCCCCTCCGACTCTGTCTTTACAGTCAGCGTCTAAATACCCTGGTATCAGTGTGGTAGGCTTTGATCAGCGGCAAAAACCTTTCCCCGAACCCAGATTATGTCTGTGCTATGAATCAGTTTATTGAGCAAATTGCTTCCCACCTTCTGAATAGGGTACCAATTACTCTCAAGGAGGTCCTCACCTTTGTGAATGCCACCTAGAAAAGTAGACGAAAGGAATTTAGAAAAATATTGTCAAGATGCTTTTTCCTGCCACATTGTTGTAGTTAATTAATGGCCTATTCAGTACTGAGTATAACCATTCATGGGCTTTGTTCACTTTTGCCATGCTTGCATGCATTGACTTAATGAACGTCTCTTACATCTTACCCACTCTGGTTTCCATCTAAATACATTTTCTGTCAACAAACTGTCAATAAAGAAAGACCTCCTCTGTTTCTGCATTTTCACAAACCACATGAAACGATGGATGGGCCTGTCATTTTTCCTCTCTCTCTCTCTTTTTTCCAATGGTCTTGAGAGCCTGGCATCGATGCATGAATGGACTATTTCTTTTAGAAACCAATGACTGAAAACAGTGCCTGCTTGTTGAGTTTCTCCATTGTTAGGACCCCTGACTGGCGTAGGGCAATTTTGCTGTGCCCCAAAGCTGATTGCTGGCTAAGAATGAGAGCATTCTCAAATACTGACAAACCCAGAAGCGTGGAATTAGTCCGTGCCTCTGGATTATGGAGTGGCTCCCGTGAGGTGCGTCTGCTATCATATGTTAATTTCCCCCTACCCTCTCAATTCATCATGATATATTTCTGCCGACCTGATTCATGTGGGATGGGAGGTCCACATCAATTAAATGATCTAAACTTCTTAAAGATGAAAAGCGGTCCACATGTGTATCATCACTCTTTTAATCTTTTCTTAATCCTTAAATCCTGAGCTGTGTTCAGATTGTGCCAGGGTTGTGTTGCAGCTTTCAAAACGTATCACGCGTGCATTGACGTTATGCACATTTGCAAAATGTTTTTTGTAATGCATGTTGGAAATCTGAGGACCATCTCGGTTGAGCAACGCATCGTTGTCTTCTCCATCGCTTTTCAGGTTTCATATCATTTGGTTTCAGTTGAATAAACCTTGACTCTTCCCAGTAAATGACTCATCTGGCTGTAAATGTGAAGCAGACAGCTGGATGAAAAGATAGTTTCCCATGCTGTCAGAAAACACAGAGCATCAGTGGCTGCCTCTTTCACATGGATAATCAGGCGTAATCAACAGCAAAGAGGTAGTGGCTGTAAATGTTGTCCTGGCAGTCTAAAGTCATTGAACATGTACAAATAGGGCTAATTACTATGCACTTAAAAATTGGTATTGAAAATTGATGGTAAACTGTTACTGGTTCTTGACTGTATCATACAGAAGCACCTACAGGTTCCAGGATGGAAGGAACTGCTTGATGCATTAACTTAATCAGCAATGGGAAGCTGGCAGAAGCTGAACACCGTGTGCTCCACTGGCTTCATTCGTAGCCTCTTAATGTTTGTGAACTTTATATTTTTAAGCATGCTCAATAGAGTGAGCAATCAATTCCATTTTTTTTCACATCACTTTCTGTACTTACAGTGGAAAACGTCCACGACACGCCTCTTTGTGTGTTTTCAAATTCTACGTTGCTGACCGGGACCTGGGTGCAGTATTTCGTCCTGCCATTTGGGAACATGTGTGGAGTGACAATAAAGAACCTTGAACTTTGAATAAAAAAAATTATAAACCAGCATCAGTCGATGTCAGTGCACAATATTGGCCGAAAGCGATCAGAGCCGCTCAGACAAAAATTGTCAGATTCCGGTCACCCGTTGGTCAACAGGTGGCTCTATGATTTTAAATGCTTCAAGACAAGACAAGAGAAAAACAGCAGAATCTGTTGACCAGTTTATTGAAGATGGTTATGCTTCGTAGCCCACTCTACATGATTGGTAATAATTGATTAGAGCTAAGTCTCTAGCCATGTTTAAACAGCGTGACAGCTGTCTTGACAACCCCAGATAATCTGTTTTTTTTATATTTTCTTATGATCTATATTTTCAGCTATGAGGAAAATCATACTTGCAAAAATTTTTTGCACTTTACGTTTAAGCCTGGTTGGCCGGGTGGCGCCGAAATGTCCTGCACATCTGTATTCTTTGACCAATATTGATTGATGGTGTAGCAGAAGGAGACAAGCTGAACATCATGACAGCAGATAGCAGCATAATGGTTTCAGTTCATATGAACAGATAATTGCAAAGTATAGTGAGCAGCAGGTCCGATGCAGAGCTGATGTCAGTACACATAAAAGTGAAAACATGGCGAATAACATACATCTAAGCATATTCAAGTAAGTTTAAAAAGTATATGGACTGTATGGTTTACTTCAGATGAGCTTTTCTCAAGCTTTTTGCCCAAATGTAATCTTTTGTGGGGTTTTTTTTGTTAAACTACAGAGTGTAGTATCAATTAATTGACGCGCATTAATACTCAAAAGCAGTACCTATATCAATACATTTATCAATAAAATCCTTGCAATATCCATCTCTAACTACCCAACGTTAATTAGCAAAAGTACTCGCCTTATGATATTGTGGCCTCTTCTTTGTTCATTAATGTCTGCACATCAGCGTTCTCTGAAACGGGCACATGTTGAGAACTCAACAAATGATGTATTGATTTTTCTTTCAGTGCTTTAGTTTGCATTGAGCAAAGGCAGAAAATAACAAGGCCAAGAAATAAGAGCAAAGCTGAAGCATAAAACAATGATCTTAGCTTATTTTTGTTATTTAGTTTGACAGTTGGCCCTCAGCCACAAAAAAAAAAAAAAAAAAAAAAGCCTTCGCCACAGGCCTTCGTCTTGGTAATGGTGCAAAATTGACCTGTCACTACTCTGAAGCGCTGATATTCATATAAATCTAAAATCATTTCCTCATGTCAACAGACGGGTTGATGGAAATCTTTTCTGTCTGTACATGATTGTAGTAAAGCTTTGTTTTGTAGCCCTATCGTGGACAAAAGCGGCGCTATGCATCATGTTCTTTCTCTATGTCATTATTATGGCTCTGAAAGGTCTTGACATTTACTATAAGCACTTGTGCCAGAGACAATATCTAGTTTAAATGGGTTAGTGTCCCTACCCCAGTGCAGACGTCGGCAAGATGGAATAGTGGACTATTAAAAGAGAGTTCAAGACTCACCGGACACAGTTTAAGAAACACATACCATGACCATGGCTTATAAGCCATGTAAGACTTTTAGCATTAAAAAATTGGCTTTTGGGCAATTATTCAAAAAATGTAAAAGGGCAACAGCTTGCTTAGCGACGAAGAAGACATTGTGTGCTCTGAACACATCAGTTACCTGGCAGATATCCTCAGGAGTGTCATACAGATGTTTCTGTTCAGTGCTCCTTTTGGCACGATATTGCTTTCTTTTACCTTCTCTGTGCTCACAACGGTACTCATACCACTTGGATCTGATGTTTTGGAAGTCATTCGATCCCATTTTTTTAAGCTAGGGAATAGCCATGGCCATGATTTAAAATTATGGGCATCTGGTAAGGGGTTGTTGTAGGGTAGGGGCTCCCAGATGGAGCCATCCCTAATTAGATATGAGAGATGGTGGGAACCACTCTCTCACTCTCTCTCTAATGTTAAAAAGCCAACATAAAGCGGCATCTCTGGTTGCTGAAGAGAAGCTGGTGAAGGATTCATTAAATTCATGGCTCTGTATTCCATTTGTAACAGATGTATTTCATTGAAAATGGCAACAAGCGACTACCTTACACGTTAGCACATCTGCCTTTAAACCCCCCCACTCAAAGTCTCTTATAACAAACTCAGACTCTGCCACGGTTTGTATTTCGCAGTCATGCAGCTTGTTTATGGAACTAGCCTACTTTCTGCTAAATGAGTGTGACATGACTCAGAAATTGTAGTTTTAAAAGAAATTGCATGATGTGATATACAGCATCAGTATTTTTTTTTTTTTTATAAAGTTGGTCTAATTTTATTGTCTAAGTAGGGAGGAACAAGCCTCAAGAGTCAGTAAGGTAAGAAAATAATTGCATTAATATGTCAAAACCAAAGTTTGTTACTTCCCCTTGACAAAGTCAAGAAGATAATGTCATGTTAATGTTTCCCAGTTGGAGGTGAAAATGCATTACATGGAATACCTTGATATATATATATATATATATATATATATATATATATATAGCTCACTGCCTTTCAGCATGTAGACATGGTCAAGATGCTTTGCTGAAGTTCAAATCAAGCATCAGAATGGTAAAGAAAGGAGATTTAAGTGCCTGAATTTTCTTGGGAAGCCATCTCTCGGATTTACAGAAAGTGGTCCAAACAAAGACATTATTCAGTGAGTGACAGTTGTCTGGATGAAAAAAATGGCTTGTTGATGGCAGAGGTCAGAGGAAAATGGGCAGACTGAATCTGCTTAAATCTGATGGACTAGTGCAGCAGAAGACCACAGGTGGTGCCACTCTTCTTAGTGAAGAACAGGAAACTGAGGTTACAATTCTCGGGTTTACCATAATTGAACAAGAGAAGATTGGAAGAAATTGCTTGGCCTAATGAGTTTTGGTTTCAGCTGCGATGTTCAGAGTGTTAAGTGAGAATTTTCCATAAACAACTTTAAAGCATGGACCCATTCTGCCTTATAATAATGTAATAATGTTTAAGCCTACTGGTGATGGCGTAATGGTGTGGGGGATCTTTTTCTTGGCAGACTTTAGGCCTCTTGGTAACAAGAGCATTTTTGCTGACCATGTCCCTTCGCTTTATGACCACAGTATTCCCATGATGGATACTTCTAGCAGGATAATGTACCATTTTGCAAAACTCAGATTATCTCGAACTGGTTTCTTGGAGATGACAGTGGGTTCATGTCCTCCAGTGGCCTCCACAGTAACCACAACCCAGCACCTGTGGGTTGTTGAACTGGAGATTCGCATTATAGATGTGCAGCTGACAAATCAACGGCAACTGCTGATGCTCACATATAAATATGGATGTTTCTAACAACTTGTTGAATCTATACCACAAAGAATTAAAGCAGTTCTGAAGGCAAAAGGGGGCCCCGACCACTACTAGCAAGGTATACCTAGTGATGTGGTGAATGAGCGTATTTGGGTTTATTCGATAGCCATGTATGTTAGGGATGTTTGTGTGTGCCTCCCCATGCTCGCGGGGTTGCGGCAGGAAGGGCATCCCGCGAAAACAAAAGGGGACAAATTGATGTGTGGACTATGATTCGCGGTGGCAACCCCTCCAAGAGGGATGGAGCCGAAATGGCTGATGAGGTTAGATAGTCAGAGGCACGTGACTGCATGCACCACTCTTATATTTTTAACAGATGTGTTAACAGATTTGTGTTGAAAGGTGAGGCAACCCACTTGTTTTCAACTGCCTACGTTATACACTCACGTCCTGTCAGGGCTTTTCATATGTCATATGATTTATAACCTTGTGCTGTGACTATGCGGTGGGGCTAACATGCATTAAAAGGCCCAATTTACACACTATAAACAATTTCCAAATGGATTCCATTTGTGGCCGTCTTTTGTCAGGCAAGTCAATCCATTGTACTTACTCAAAATTAAGCATTTCTATTTCTAATGTATTTCAATTAACACTAAAGTGATTGAGTGCCTGGTGAATTAAAGCCTAGACAGAAATGCTTTTTCAAGGTAATTACTTCTGGGGAAATAGATGCTATGCTAGGGTTTAAAGCATCTTTCTAATACTGTTATAATCACTACAATTATGGGGGGGGGGGGGGGGGGGGGGGGGGGGGGGGGGGGGGGGGTTGGGAAAAAGATTTGGGGTGGAAAATGGAGACTTCACCTATTTCCAGCCCTGAACATTCAAATAATTGCAATAATTTTACAGGAAAATCTCTGAGAAGTGCTTCTGTGTATTGAAAAAAAAAAACTATAAGCTTCAGAATTGAATTTGGCAGACAAAACGCACAAAACGAGGCGCATTTTCTTCTGAGCAATATCAAAGAGAAATAAAGTGAAACAAATTTTTTTCAGAAATACGTGTCATGCGTTCGTGTCATGTGTGAACTTTGCAGCATCACATTTGGAATTTTAAAATATTTTTGTGCTTAAAAGGTGACATTGGCCATTATTTATTGATAATATATTGCATCTATATGGAACATTTTGTAAGTATTAATAGTTTCAGTGAGTGATAACATTTTATTGCGATTAATAGTGATGCAGTGATTGTCAGTAGGATGTCAAACTGTTTCAGATTCACAGGTTTGTTATTCTTTAGCAGCATCTCCAGAGTAAATTTGTTTTCATCAGCTCTTTGTTGAACACGGCACAGCCTTCACAATCACGTGCCAGCTCTTCCACGTTTTCATCACTGTGAGAAAGCATTCCTTAGAGCCTCTTCAATTAAAATCCTTAATCAATCAGTTAGGATCTCCTTGTGTTTCATGATAATTAGTTCTGCTACTCTGACAACATTGTGTAATCTCATCTGTGTTTCATCATTTGAGCTATATACCAGCAACTCTTGGCATGCATCTTATGTCAGCTGTGTAAAGACAAAACTTGCTGACATCCGATTTTGAAGCCTGAGTCATGGTGATGCCTCAAAAAATAGCAGAAAAAGAGTATTTGGTGTGCACTTTTGCATGCAGAACCAGCAAACACCCCAACCTTAAGTAATTTTCTGGTAAACATGCAATTTCCTTCATGGTTTTTATATATAATAATTTTTGTCTGAATACAGCTCTGTTTTACCAAAGTCCCACCAGGGCAAATCTTTTTCCGATGTGCTAAATCTATAACCTTTATGAGGAGTGAATGTGAGACTGAATCATTACCATGGGGAAATATTCCTTTAGGAGAATGCGGTAGATAACATTGCATTCAAAGGGAGATCTTTTTGACTGAGGGTTGATGGAGGGAGTGGAGGTAACTTTCAGCAAGTCAAAACACACTAAAGGGAATCCACGTTTTAAGGGATATCTTCTGGTCTTAAAATAAAATTCAATTTTTACAGTGTACCTTGGGTTTACACTGACACACCTCTAGGACAACTATGAGTTTTATTTAAGTTAAGCCGACTTGCAGTTTGTCAACTATATGTTAAGCATGGCGTTACCTTCAAATTCATCTCTGTGCAGTTTCGCACATCTCTGTGTTCATCTTTTAGAATTAGATACTACTACTACTGTGTAAAATGGAGTCCTTGAGCCATATATGTTACACATTTTGGCTTCTAGATGTTGATAAGAAAGCCCGGTGGATAAATGAGGCAAATGTCGTCAACATTGTCATTATTCTATGTTGACATGGCTAATGAATTTTAATTGGAGTCACTCTGAGCAGCTTACCTATGTATCGTCTTCTTGCACTTTCATCTGCATAATGAATATGTAGATTTCAGACATAATAATATTTAATATTAATATCAGTAATTGAACTATACACACACAAACTATATATATATATTTTTTTTTTATTTTTATTTTATTTTTTTTATATTATTTGTTTTTATTTTACTTATTACAAAATTTGGCTTCTAGCTGTTGATAAGAAACCCCAGTAGTTAAATGAGGCACATATCATCATAATTGTCATTATTCTATGTTGACATGGCTAATGAATTTTAATTGGAGTCACTCTGAGCAGCTTACGTATGTAAGTATTTTTTTTTCTTGCTCACTTTCACTTTCATCTGCATAATGAATATGTAGATTTTAGACTGCTGTAAATGTTTGTTGAAATGAAGTAATTGGAGTCTGTATTGTTAATTACTAGTAAATAGAAAAAGCAGAGTGCAGCCAATCAATAGCGGGGAATGTTACCATCTTTTGTCTCCACAGGGGTCAGCAGCAAAGGTAACCGATGTGTCAACAAGTCCTTTTCAGAATGAAAATGATTAAGGATAATAGATGTTGAAAGTAAAACAGATGTACACTGCAGTGAACTTCTATAAATTTACTCTGGATTGGCAACAGTATCTCATATTGCTTAATAGTAAATTAGAGTTCAATACTCATCCCTTGCTTGTAAATTAGCAGTTAATATTCCCCTTTAACTATCAACCGCATATAATTGCTATTCAGATAAATGAGTCAATATTTTTTGTTTCTCATTACATTCGCATTTGAGAAGGGCTCTAAAGGGCTGTAGCATGCAAGATTTATAACAAACACAGTGCACTTATGGTGAATTACATATGCAGTTCTACTTTAAAGATGCACTTTGCTTTCCTCTTATACATATTTGCAAAGCTCATCTTTATATAAAATATATGTAAATCTTTTTAGTTTAGTTTTATTTTGCTGCAAAACGTGGTGCTTTCAAATTGACTCACTTGCGGTAATGCTTCAGTTCATTTGAACCGTTAAAAAAGGCGATGGCAGCATGACGGAGACCTCAGCTGTCCAGCAACAAGTTACAACACCCTGCAAAGGATTTCATCTCTTTTAATGTAGCGGATGTATCACAACTTTAAATGAGCATAAAAAGGTAGATTTTTTTTTTTTTAAGGGTATTAGAAATGGGAAGAAAATGGAGCCCAATAAACAATAATGTCTCTCAGGAATTCACAAGTCAATACATGTTTTAATTGTTTTGTCTTAATAGTGTCATGTTCCTTCTGATTGCAGGAGATTCTTTTAACTGAAAACCCTTAAAACATTTGCTTCAAAGATAAATGTTTTTGTTGAACCCGGCTTCAGTTATCACTCTCGCGTTTCAAATTCTTACTCAATTATTGTCATTTCTGGCTCCTATTTGAACAAATGCCAAACTGGAAGCTTCAGATCCTGCAGTTCAGACACACTTAAAAAAGTGATCCAAAGCTGCTTCCACTTCTTAGATGCAATTTGTGCTTTTAACATGTATTTATTTTGAACTATTAGCTATTAACAACATTAATAAGACAACATAAAGATTACTTCCATCAAATGGATTTTACTTGCATTAGTTATTTATAATCACCATAATCTCCTATTCCTAATCTCTAGATTTATGCATAGTACACGTATCTCCCAGTCTGGCCTGTGTTTTTAAGTAAAAGGAAATTAAAAAAAATCATTTTAAAAACTGAAGCTTCTTCATCAAAGTGTGTGTGAAATGGGTGAAAACGGTATGCTTGCATTTCATTGGCAGTAGAAGTTCTGGCTATGTTTAAATTAAAATAAAAATATTCTCTTACACTGATAGCGGCTATAATGGCAAACCACACTTGGACATAAATTGACTAAGAGTCCCACAATTATCAATTCAAAGGCAGCGTTTTTGACGAGCGAAGTGAGCGTTGCTGTGTGCAAGATGTCTTTCCACCACGCATGCTGACAATAGTACAGACTTGTTATTGACCTGCAGAGAAGATAGACGATAAAAAATGTTTCTGTATTAATTTCATGGAAACATTATTTTATAGAAAAGTAAAGCGTCAACCAAATGGCAAAAAGGAGCTAAGTGCATGCCATTGCACAAGCTTGTAAAGTAGAGCAAACCTTCCTCTGACAGGGATTTTCTTTTTTAAAGAGTGCTTGGCAGAGGCTGTTGGTAAAGGGGCCATATTAGGCCTCATTTTCAGCTATCTGATTTTAATCTCTGATATCCTTAAAGTAGTTTTGCACCCAACATAACTCCAAAAGCCTGACATTATTTCTAAATGACAACATTAACGAATCACAAGGAGAGTCTCTTACTGAAAACAAGCAGATTTGGCTCAAGTCTTTTTTGATTGGGCATATTCCCGGAGGCTTGCCCGATGGGCGGAGCTAATGGCTCATGAACAAGCCCAACCCATGTTACCAGACGGTCACACACATTCTCAGCATTCAGTTTTCATTTAGGTCTGATTGTCCAGCTCATGTTCCAGCTGGAATATGAACGTTGACAGTACAGTGAACTGCAACCACACAGATTACAAATGCCTACCTGTAAATACCTGCTCATCATCTGCTGTTGTGTAGTAGTATGAATAATTTGATGTTTTGGCCACTCACTGAGTGTATATACATGTTTTTCTGTAAACTTTGTGTTAATATCTGTAGCGGTAGGGAGTGTGGTAAAATGGCACTTGAATCAGCCAAGGGAAAAAAGTGAATGATGGTGTTGTGAAACTACTTTTGAGTCCATAGTTGCCAACAGTTGGTGCTGTTTTGACACAATCACTGAAATTGATGAATTTGTTTGTGAGAAATGCTGGTATGAGACAGAATAAAAGTGTGATATTTAGTATCTGCACTGTTCTCACAATGAATGCACTTTCAACTTAAGTCTTTTAGAAATCTTGGATTGTACTAAGCCTTGTTCATAAACAGCCCTCT